>CATIWR010270851.1:0-15699 GCA_949677035.1 Omphalea diandra | reverse complement strand
GTTACTTGGTTTTGAATTTTTTGACTCTAAATTGTTCAGAAAATACTTGTAACTGTTTTTGAAAGATTTGAAGCTATTATTTCTACCTTGGAAAATACTAAAGATCTGTCAAAAGTTACTTTGGCAGAATTATTGAATGCTTTGCAGGCTCAAGAACAAAGAAGATTAATGAGGGTTGAAGGTTTTGTAGAAGGGGCATTGCAAGCTGAGTTGCAAGTCAACAAAGAAAGAAAAAGCATGGAGAAGAAATTCAAAAAAAGGAAGTTTAATTCACAATATACAACCTGTATCACCAACAATAGTATTGGAGGAAAAAACAAAGAATTTCCTCCTTGCAAGCATTGTGGAAAAAAAGGTCATCCTCCTTTCAAATGTTAGAGAAGACCTGATGTCAAGTGTGAAAAGTGCAATAAGTTGGGGCATTATGAGAAAATTTGCAAAAGTAACTTGCACAAAAGAATAAGGCTCAAGTTGCTAACCTACAAGAGGAAGAACAATTATTCGTAGCAACCTATTTTACTAGCAGCAGCTCAAGTGAATGTTGGCTAGTGGATAGCGAATGTACCAATCATATGACTAGTGATCTAGAACTTTTCAGAGATCTGGACAGATCACAAGTATCAAAAGTCAGAATTGGCAATGGTGATTACATCACGGTCAAGGGAAAGGGAACCATAGCCATTTAAAGTTGCACAGAGGTATAAAACTAATTTTCGATGTTATGTATATACCTGACATTGATTAAAACTTGCTAAGTGTTGGGCAGTTAGTTGAGAAGGGATTTTCAATCATCTTTAAGAAGAAGCAATTTTTTTTATCAATGATGCAAATGATGATGAAGTATTATGAATCAAAATGAGAGGCAAAAGCTTCTCACTTGATCCAATGAAGGGGAAACAAGCAACTTATCCAGTCATCAGAAACATTGCAAAAATCTGGCATAAGAGGCTAAGTCATTTTCATCATACAACAGTACTAAGTATGCAAAGAAAGATATTGATCCATGGTTCACTTCACTTGGAATTAGAATTACCAAGTTGCAAGGCTTGTCAATATGGCAAACAAGCAAAACTTCCATTCCAAAAATCTGTCTGGAGAGCAACAAAAAGCTGCAAATCATCCACACTGATCTTAATGGACCTAAAAAAACTCCTTCACTAAAAAGGAGTAAATATTATATAATCTTTATTGATGACTTCTCTTGTGTATGTTGGATTTATTTTCTCAAATTTAAATATGAAGTTGTGGGCATTTTTTAGAGATTTAAGCATGGATTGAAAATCAAAGTGGTTGTACCATTCAAATGTTAAGGTCTAACAATGGTAAGGAGTATACTTCAAACCAACTTAATCAGTTTTGTGACGAAGCTGGCATTGAGCATCAATTGACAGCCCCATACACTCCACAATAAAATGGAGTCAGTGAAAGGAAGAATAAAACCATTTTTGAGATGGTAAGATGTTTGATGCATGAGAAAGGTTTGCTTAAGGAGTACTGGGCAGAAGCAACAAACACAGTCGTGTTCTTGTTAAATAGGCTTCCTACAAAAGCTATAAATAGGAAGACTCCTTTTGAGGCATGGAATGGAAAGCTCCAGTGGCCAGACTTGATACTATCAGACTGCTTCTTGCGATAGCAATGCAACAGGGCTGGAAAGTATTCCAGTTAGATGTAAAGTCTTCTTTTTTAAATGGCTTCCTAAAACAGGAAATATTTGTAGAGCAACCTGATGGTTTTGTTGTGCAGGGCCAATAAGACAAAGTTTATCTACTAAAGAAAGCTTTATATGGCCTTAAACAGGCTCCAAGAGCCTGGTACAGCCGAATAGATGATCACTTGATTAGTTTAGGCTTCAATAAAAGCTGAAGTGATGCAACTCTCTATGTAAAAATGAAGGCATTAACATTATCATTGTTTTTGTTTATGTTGATGATCTTTTGTTCACAGGAAACAATCAAGAGCTTATTGATGAGTTCAAGTCTAAAATGTTTAAGCAATTTGAGATGTCAGACTTGGGATTGTTGACCTATTTTTTGGGTCTAGAAGTAAGGCAGTAGAGGAATCAGATTTTCATCAGTCAAAGAAAATATGCCAAGGAAATTTTGAAGAAATTTCATATGGAGAGTTGTAAGGCTATAAAAACTCCTATGCAAACAAAAGTAAAGTTTTGCAAAGATGATGGATCTGCCAAAGTGGATGAGAATCTTTACAGAAGCTTGATTGGTTGTCTCATGTATCTCACAGTTTTTAGGCCTGATATAATACAAGCAATAAGTCTTCTCTCCAGGTTCATCCATTGTGCAAGTGAAGAACACATGCAGGCTACCAAAAGAATTCTCAGATATGTTAAAAGAACTATTGATTATGGCATCAAGTATGTTAAAATTGATCAGTTTCAGCTAGTCGGGTTTTCTGGCAGTGATTGGGCAGGTTATGATGATGATATGAAAAATACAACTAGTTTTTGTTTCAGCCTTGGTTCAGGTGTGATCAGTTGGCGTTCAAAGAAGCAAGAAATTGTTGCTCAAAGTACAACAGAAGCTGAATTTATTGTTGCAGCAAATCAAGCCATATGGTTGAGAAAAATACTTTAAGATTTGTGTTTGAAGCAACAAGAATCAACACAAGGCTGCCATTTCAATTTCCTCTAATCCAGTGTTTCACAGCAAGACAAAGATCAAGTTTTACTTACTTAGAGAAATTCAACAAGAAGGTGAAGTCAAATTAATTTATTGTAAATCAGAATATCAAATAGTTGATGAATTCACCAAAGTATTGCCCAAAATCAAGTTTGAAGAACTAAAGATAAAGATAGGAATTTGCAGCTTCAAAAGCAAGGAGGAGTATGAAGATTGTGCGTTAGAAGCTGCTGAAATTGCTATTGAATATGTCAAAGATATTGTTGAAAATGTCCAGATTTAAAGCCCATGATTTTAGGAGTTATTTTGATTTTATAGCTATTATTATTAGTGGTTAAAGTTTAGCTAAATAGTTGTTATTATTTCTCATTTTCTGTTGAAAATTCATTTATTTAAGCATATTTCCGTCAATAAAATTATCAATCTTCTGCTTCCAAATAAATTTTAGTTCTATACTATTTCAACAACCATCAGTTTCCATTACAATAAGATTGCTAGAGCAGAAAATCGACAGAACTTGGAGAAAGTGGAGTTCTCTGATCTCTCTAACCTTATCAGGTAAAAACACTGGGGAACAAATAAAGTCATACAAAACAGAACACTCTATACTTAGATTAATGATGAAGGAGCAGTGGTGGGCTAGAGAACTTCTCGCCAATGCTTCTCACATTGCTCATAAGCTTTTGACCAGTCAAAAGCCAGTTATCAGGCCTGGTGATAGCGTTCTTCTAGTCCATGTGCCAGGATTGGACTTCATTGATGCCTTTTTCGGGCATTTGATAGTAATTTACATCAGGATCCACTGGTGATGCAAAAGGTTTTATGATAACTCATACCAGGCTCATTCATAATGTGAAGTTGATGAGAAGGAGATACAAGAGCACCTCAAAGACAATATTAGTCAGTTGGCTTCCTCAATATCATGACAGGGGGTTGATTGGCAGACTCTTTACAGCTCTAGTTAGCGGTGATCAACAATTTTATTTTCACCAATGACCTTCATCAAGAAACCGCTCTTATGGATTGAAATCATGAGCAAGTACAGGGCTACTCATAGTGTTGGACCCAATTTTGCTTTTGAGCTAGTGGTTCGAAGACTAGAGTCTGACAAGTGAAAGGTTCTAAACTATGATCTCTCTTCCATGATTTTCCTTATGATTGCTGCTGAACCAGTGAGGCAAAAAACTCTAAAAAGATTTGTTGAGCTCACTCATCCGTTTGGCCTTTCTCAAGAGGTGATGGCTCCTCATTATGGTTTGGCTGAGAATTGTGTCTTTGTCAATTGTGCATTTAGGGAAGGTAAGCCCATCTTGATTGATTGGCAAGGAAGGGTCTGTTGTGGTTATGCTAATCCAAATGATGCAGATGTTGATATAAGGATAGTTGATCCAGAGAGTGGTGAAGAGTTTAAAGAGCCAAGAAAGGAAGGAGAGATATGGATAAGTAGTCCAAGTGCTGGAATTGGGTATTGGGGGAGGGAAGAATGTACACAAAAAACTTTCAAAAATGTACTTCAAAATCACCCTGGAAGAAAGTATACTGGATCTGGAGATTTAGGAAGAATTATTGATGGAAAGCTGTTCATCACTGGAAGAATCAATGATCTCATCATTGTATCAAGACGAAACATTTACTCAGCAGATGTAGAAAAGACAGTTGAGTGCGCATCTGAACTTCTACACCTAGGTTGTTGTGCAGTAGTTGTTGTTCCCGAATAAGTGTTATCGGCAAAAGGGATTTCAATGCCAGATGGTTCTGACCAGGTTGGCTTAGTTGTGATTGCCGAGATGGGAGATGGTAAGCAAGTTGATAAGGATGTTGTGGAACATATTAAAAATCGCGTTGTAGAAGAACATGGGGTTCCTGTTGCCTGTGTCAAGCTGATCAATCCAAGGACCACTAGCAAAACAACATCGGGTAAAATTAAAAGATTCGAATGCCTCAAACAATTCAGTGATGGAACTCTAAATACTGTGCCAGACCCAATTTTGTCGAAAAGAACATTGGTCCGGTCATTCAACGGTGGAACATGAAGGGAGGGAAGAACTCCACGACCTCAGCTAGTGAGCTCTCCTATAACGAGTTCTAAATTACGCAACAAAGATACTGTAGAGTTTCTAAAGGGGCTTGTTTCTGAACAAACAGTAATTCCTGTCAAAAACATTTCTACGACATAGAATCTATCATCTTATGGAAACGACTCAATAGGTGTAGTCATAGCAGTTCAGAAACTTCTATATTTCCTTGATGTGACAGTTGGGCAGTAGATATTTTCACTACCACTTGCATCGCAGACTTGGCGAGCTTCTCAGAACGTCTGGTGATGAAGTCACAACCTAATCTCACAAACTCTTCATCCCATCATCTTGAACCTGAGCTTGATTCTATTGAGTCGATGACAGAAATCTCCAAGACTCTCAAAATCTCTATCTGGTTTTCACAACTTCTTGCTCTCATTTATGTTTTCATCATGAAAGTTTTCCTGCTTATTTATCAATTTCTACATTTACAAGCTTGATCTAAGCCAACCATGAATCTATAAGAAAAATTCACTGGTCCGGTTATTTAATTTCCTTGGCCTCAGCTCCTTTTGCTTGGATAATCTAGAGGCCAAATTATGCCCTGAACTCCGAAATCTCCATTTGGTCAATAGACTTTGTTAAGTGGTGGGCACTTTATAGGGTCCAAGAAATTTCTTCAAAAGTTTTTGCAGAACATTTAAGAGGAACATTATTCCTTAATTCTTGGTTTGAGATGCTTGGGGCCAGGATTGGATCTTCTGTTTTGCTTGATACTATTGACATAACAGATGGAACTGTCATTGCAGAAGGGGCATTGATTCAAGGTCATGAGTAGAAGAATGGAATCTTGAGCTTCCATCCCATTGGAATTGGCAGGAATTCCTGGATTGGTCCCTATGTTGTAATCCAGAAAGGAAGTGTATTGGGAGAACAAGCTCACGTACCACCCCTGCAAAAGAGTGAAGGAGGAAAGATTGCTTACAAATCTAGCAACATCCAAAGGGTAAATTATTTCAAGCTATAGATTTTCCACAATCACGCATTGGTGAATATATGATTATATTTTTGCATAAATTTTCTAGTGAACTGAAAACAATTGGATAGCTAAAAACCTTAAAATAAAATAAAAATGGAAGAAGACGATAAAGCATATGCATCATAAAAGGCAATATCCCTTTATAATCAGCTAAATTATATTAAAAAAAATCATTTACAAAATTAGAATTGCTTATTTACAAGAAAATAATTTGTTTAAGAAATTTTTTGCACGGATCATATTGTAAAGTAGTTTTTTTAATCAACTATTGATAATTTTTTTTTAATCACCTAATCTTTTCTTTTATGGTTTCAGGGTACGATACAGGAAAATCATAACGTGATTCAAAGTAAGGCCATTTACCATTTGATGGTCATTTATACGATCAGTTTTCTTAGCACTCTCTCAGCGGCCATTACCTACCTCCTTTTCATTTGGCTATCTGAAAAACCTGCATCCCTTCAACATTTGTCATCTTTTGGCATCTGTGGGTCCCTTTCACCCTTATTGCTTATGCCACAATGTTTACTACTCTTGCATTGAACCCTGTTAACTTTGCAATTTAAGTTGCTATGACCTACTTAGCTCATGGTTTGATTCTGAGCTTCCTTACCTGCATTTTGACTCATTTTCTTTCTAAAGAAAAAAAGAAAGAGCAATCCCACCCTAAGACTTGGCTTCGCCATCGGATTGCGATTGCCTGCCACCATAGATTCACCAAACTTCTGTCTGGAACAGAAGCCTTCTGCATTTACTTGCGCCTTCTTGGTGCAAAGGTTGGAAAACATTGTTCTATTAGAGCCATCAACCCTGTTTCAGACCCAAAATTGATTACCATTGTTGATGGTGTCCATCTTGGTGACTTCAGTCGAATGATTGCTCGGTTTTATTCATTCAGTGGGTTCGTTCAAGGGGAAATTGAGGTGCAGGATAATGTAGTAATTGGGAGTCAAAGACTGGTCCTCCCTGGTTCTGTTGTTCAAAGAGATTTAATTCTTGGCTCTCTTTCAGTTGCACCAGTGAAGAAAGTTCTTCAAAAAGGCGGTGTTTATATTGGATCTTCTACTCCAGTTATGATAAAAAAAACCCTCGCATGCTTTGGATGATAGGATAGAAGGGATGGACATTTAATATAAGAAGATAGTCGGTAATCTGGCTGCGAGTTTGTCTGCCATTACTTTAAAGGTTAAGTCAAGGTACTTTCATCGCATTGGTGTTAGTAGCAAAGGACATTTGCATTTTTATGATAGCATTAAAGGATTGCCTAAACACAAGATTTTCCAAGCTGGCCAGAGGTATCCTATTGTAATCCGTCATAGCAATAGCTTCAGTGCTGATAACGATGCAAGGATAGATGCACGTGGTGCAGCAATAAGACTACTTTCCAATGAAAATGAACTTGGCGGCAACGCTTCCCTCCTTGACTTGACACTGAAAACTGGCAAGGCATTCTATGCCCGAACAATTGCTGACTTTGCAACCTGGCTTGTGTGCGGGCTTTCAGCTAGGGAGGAGTTTGTGAAACAAGCCCCTCATGTCCGTGATGCAGTATGGACGTCTCTTCGCAATGCGGATTCGCAATACAGTACTCATTTGTGGTAAAGAGGTGTTCATGGACAATATATGGCAAGCATTTTGAATTATAATGGGAGAATATTTCATGGAAATGACTAGTGGGTCCATTTGGTTTAATCTCTGGTTAAAGTTGATGGGTTCAGACATCGAGTTGGAGCATGGAGCCTATGTAGATAGCATGGGAGCTGCATCGAATCTAGAAATGGTGGATGTGAAGATTGTCTTAGAAACTATTGAAATTGTTGTTGAACATGTCAAAAATATTGTTGAATGTGTCCAGATTTAAAGTCCATGATTTTAGGAGTTGTTTGATTTTTTTATTGTTATTGTTAGTGGCTAAAGTTTAGTTAATTAGTTGCTATTATTTCTCATTTTTTGTTACAAATTTATCTATTTAAGCATTTTTTCAGTCAATGAAATAATCAGTCTTCTACTTCTAAAACTTTTAGTTTTATACTATTTTCTATTTTAATAACCATTAGATTGGTATCAGAGCTTCCTTTTTAAAGGACTTGTGAGTGAGTTGAGTGAAACCCACCATAAACACCTTACTTCATTCCATCCATGGATTCTGAAACATCATTCACAGCTCTAGCATCATTTGTGTTTAATAGTGAAAATTTTCATATCTAGGCAGCAGAATGGAGGCACACCTAGAGGCAAATGACCTTTGGAAAGTTGTAGAGGAGGACTACAAAGTTCATCCATTGCTAGCAAATTCGACAATGATGCAGATTAAAAATCACAAGGAGAAGAAAGCAAGAAAGTTGAAGGTAAAAGCTTCTTTGTTTTTTGTTGTCTCACCAAAAACTTTTACCAGAATCATGAATTTGAAATCAACATTTGAAACCTAGAATTTTCTTAAAAGCTAATATGAAGGAAATGAAAGAATCAAATGAATGCAAGTGTTGAATCTAGTTAGAGAATTTGAAATGCAAAAAATAAAGGAATCTGAGACAATTAAAGAGTATGCATATAAGCTTCTTAGCATTGTCAACAAATTGAATTTTCTAACTCTAGAATTGCTTAGAAAATACTTGAAACTGTTCCTAAAAGATTTGAAGCAACTATTTCTTCCTTGGAAAATGCTAAAGATTTGTCAAAAGTTACTTTGGAAGAATTATTGGCTCAGGAACAAAGAAGTTTAATAAGGGCTGAAGATTTTATAAAATGAGCATTGCAAGTTGAGTTGCAAGTCAACCAAAGAGGAAAAAGTAAGGAGAAGAAATTTTAATTCACAATATGCAACCAGAATTCACAATATGCAACCAGTATCACCAGCAATAATATTGGAGTAAAAAACAAAGAAATTCCTCCTTATAAGCATTGTCGAAAAAATGGTCAACCTCCTTTCAAGTTTTAGAGAGGACCTGATGTTAAATGTGAAAAGTGCAATAAGCTGGGGCATCATGAGAAAATCTACAAAAGTAACTTACAATAAAAGAATGAGGCTCAAGTTGATGACCTACAAGAGGAAGAATAATTGTTCGTAGCAATCTGTTTTACTAGCAGTAGCTCAAGTGAATGTTGGCTAGTGGATAATGGATATACCAATCATATGACTAGTGATTTAGAACTTTTCAAAGATCTGGATAGATCACAAGTATCAAAAGTTAGAATTGGCAATGATTATTACATCACTGTCAAGGGAAAGGGGACTGTAGCCATTGAAAGTTGCATAGGTACGAAACTAATTTTTAATGTTATGTATGTACCTAACATTGATAAAAACTTGTTAAGTGTTGGGCAGTTAGTTGAGAAGGGATTTTTCAGTCATTTTTAAGAAGAAGCAATGTTTGATTAAGGATGCAAATGATGATGAAGTATTCCGAATCAAAATGAGAAGCAAAAGCTTCTCACTTGATCCAATGGATGAGAAGCAAACAACTTATCCAATCATCAAAAACAATGCAAAAATTTGGCATAAGAGGATAGGTCATTTTCCTCATACAGTAGTGCTAAATATGCAAAGAAAGGAGCCAATCCATGGCTTACCTCACTTGGAATTAGAATTACCAGGTTGCAATGCTTGTCAATATGGCAAACAAGCAAGACTTACTTTCCAAAAATATGCCTAGAGAGTAACAGAAAAGTTGCAACTCATCCACATTGATCTTACTGGACCTTAAAAAACTTCTTCACTAAAAAGGAGTAAATATTATATAATCTTTATTAATGACTTCACTCGCATGTGTTGGATTTATTTTATCAGATTTAAGTCTAAAGTTGTAGGCATTTTTTAGAGATTTAAGCAATGGATTGAAAACCAAAGTGGTTGTACCATTCAAATGTTGAGGTCTAACAATGGCAAAAAGTATACTTTAGACCAATTTAAATAGTTTTATGAGGAAGCTGGCTTCGAGCATCAATTGACAACCCCGTGCACTCCATAACAAAATGGAGTAGTGAAAGGAAGAACATAAACATTTTTTAGATGACAAGATGTTTGATGTATGAGAAAGGTTTGCTTAAGGAGTACTAGGCAGATGCAACAAATACAACTGTGTTCTTGTTAAACAAGCTTCCTACAAAAGCTGTAAATGGGAAGACTCCTTTCGAAGCATGGTATGGGTTCAAACCTAATATGAAAAATCTGAAAATATTTAGTTGTTTGTGTTTTACTTACGTATCATAGATCAAAAGGAACAAACTTGACAAGAAGGTTGAATTTGGCATTTTTATAGGTTACAACACTTTCTCCAAAGCCTATAAACTTTTTCAGCCTCACTCTGGAAAGATTTTATTCAGCAAAAATGTAGTGTTCATAGAGGATGAAGGATGAGATTGGAATTCAAAAAATGAAAGAGGAAAAACTCATGTCAATTTACAACCCAACGAAGATGATATTAATGACTAACCTATTAGAGGAACCAGATCACTTGTAGAGATCTATAACATATGCAATGTAGCTGTAATAAAACCAACTGGAGTTCAAGAAGCGATCCAAGAAAAAAATGGCTTTCAACCATGAAAGAAGAGCTAAACATGATTGATAAGAATCACATATGGCAACTTATACAAAGGCCATCAAATAGAAAAGTCATTGGAGTTAAATGGGTTTTCAGAACAAAATTCAATGTTGATGGGTCAATGAACAAGTATAAGGCCAAGCTTGTTGTAAAGGTTTATGCACAGATCTTTGGTGTGGATTTTTCAGAGACTTTTACTCCCGTGGCTAGACTCGATACTATCATATTGCTTCTTACTGTAGCAGCGCAATAAGGCTGGAAAGTATTCCAGTTAGATATAAAGTCTTTTTTTTTTAAATGACTTCTTCAAAGAGGAAATATTTGTAAAACAACATAATTTTTTTGTTGTGCAGGGCCAGGAAGATAAAGTTTATCTACTAAAGAAAGCTTTATATGGCCTTTAACAGGCTCCAAGAGCCTAGTACAGTTAGATAGATGATCATTTGCTTAGCTTAGGCTTCAATAAAAGCTCAAGCAAGGCAACTCTTTATGTAAGAAGTGAAGGCATCAACATTATCATTTTTTCTGTTTATGTTGATGATCTTTTGGTCACAGGAAAAAATCAAGAGCTTATTAATGAGTTCAAGTATGAAATGTTTAAGTAATTTAAGATGACAAACTTCGGATTGTTAACCTATTTTTTAGTTTTAGAACTAATGCAGCAGGGGAATCAGATTTTCATCAATCAAAGAAAATATGCTAAGGAAATTTTGAAGAAATTTCATATGCAGAGTTGTAAGGCTATAGAAACTCTTATGCAAACAAAAACGAAGTTTTTCAAAGATGATAGATCAACCAAAGTGGATGAGAATCTTTATAGAAGCTTGATTGGTTGTCTCATGCATCTCACAGCTTCTAGGCTTGACATAACGCAAGCAGTAAGTTCTCTCCAGGTTCATGCATTATGCAAGTGAAGAACACATGCAAGTTGCCAAAAGAATTCTCAAATATATTAAAGGAACCATTGATTATGGAATCAATTATGCTAAAATTGATAAGTTTTAGTTAGTCGATTTTTCTGACAATGATTGGGTAGGTTCCGATGATGATATGAAAAGCACAACTGGTTTTTGTTTTAGCTTTGGTTCAGGTGGGATTAGTTGGTGTTCAAAGAAGCAAGAAATTATTACTCAAAGTACAACAAAAGCTAAATTTATTACTGCAACAAATCAAGTCATCTAGTTGAGAAAAATACTTTAAGATTTGTATTTGAAGCAACAAGAATCAACACAAATATTTGTTGATAATCAGGCCGCCATTTCAATTTCCTCTAATCCAGTGTTTCACTGTAAGACAACATTTTAAGATTAAGTTTTACCTTCTTAGAGAAATTCAACAATAAGGTAAAGTCAAATTGATTTACTGTAAATCAGAAGATCAGATAGCTGATGAAATCACCAAAATGTTGCCCAAAATCAAGTTTGAAGAACTAAATATCAAGATGGGAATTTGCAGCATCAAAGACAAGGAGGAATGTGAAGATTGTGCCTTAGAAACTGTTGAAATTACTATTGAACATGTCAAAAATTTTGCTAAACATCTCCAGATTTAAAGTTCATGATTTTAGGAGTTGATTTGATTTTCTAATTGTTATTGTTAGTGGCTAAAGTTTAGCTAATTAATTGCTATTATTTCTCATTTTTTATTGCAAATTTATCTATTTAAGCATTTTTTCAGTCAATAAAATAATCAGTCTTCTACTTTCAAAACTTTCAATCCTATACTATTCCTATTTTAATACCCATCAGTGGAGATAGAGAGAGTTGGTTGTGTAGGAAAAGAAACAATCTTGTTTGGACACATATGAAGCATAAGGAGGGCAAGTTAAGTTTGAAAAGATTAAAATAGGGGAAGGGGGTTTGTGGAAAGCATAGCAATTGTGATGCCAGGAGTAAGAGGGGAAGTGGAGGCAATCTTAGTGCACTCTCTCTTGCCATGAAAGAATAAGTAGTTAGGTGACAAAAAAGGGTAAAATGTTTGTTTATCCTTTATAATTCACAAATTTTATAATAATCATCTAACTGGTCTTTTCAATAAATTACAGTTAAAAAAATTTGTTATGAAAAATCTATTATAACTTTGTGTGGTCAGGCTAATCTTGTGAACTCACGTAAAGATTGGTAATTTAGTGAGAAATTTTGATTTAGGGATGGATGCTACTTTATGATGTAAATTTTGTACAAAAATAAATTTTATAAATTTGATATCCTATGAAATAATATAACTCCCTTATTTTAAAAATATAGTACAACATAATTTAATGAGAAATTTTGATTCTGGGATGGAAACTTTATCATTAATCACATGAAAACATTTAACACTTAAATAAACTGAATGTTTACCCTCAAATATGAATGTAATTATAAAATTACTCTAAATTTTTTTGTAGGGGCTAACAAGTATAACTATAAGATCTTCTTAAGTTTATTTTTCATAGGAATTTAGATCAACATTTATGTAATCCTTAAATAAAGAAAGACAATAAATCTTCAAATATGAAAAATTTCCAAGTTAATTTAATTTTTATTCTTAAAAATAAGAAAAATTATAACATTACTTTCAATTCACTATTTATAGCACTGTTCTAATTCCAGCGCACTTTTAATGTAGTTATATAGCCCCTAAGACGGTATGATTGAGCAGATTAATTTTTGTGTCCAATCAATTGAACTCTTTGAAAAGGCAAATCAGTGTTCCACACAAATAAAGACAAAAAATACAGTTTTTTGAGGGAAAGACAAGATCAATGTTGATTAGGAAAAAAACATTATTATTTCACCATTTTAAACGACCTTCTTACTGTTTTAATAAAAATTACATCTGAAAATCGCAGTTATTTCTTCCAGATAATTGCTATAATAAATTTATGGCATTTATGAAGAACAAATTGAGAGTTTCGGCCTAGATATGGTCGTGCACAGAGGAAAACAAAAAGGCTAATTACATTGCGACTCCTTTTTACAATGCTTTGTAGTCTTGAAATTTAAAATACGCATATTAATAAATACAAAAGAGTTAATGCGAAAGAGTTTATATCTTCTATAATTGATATTTTATTTTTTAATAAATTTTTATTTTTTACTTTAAATATTATTTATTTATTGATTTTTTTAACAAATTTCATTTTTATTTTAAATACACACAGTTATAGTTCAATAGATCTCTTTTTTATTTTTTTATTACATTGATATTATTATTATTATTTTATATATTTAGAAAAATAGACCTTTTAAAAAAATTAGTACCAATTGTAGATTTATCAATTTTAATATTATAAAAAAATTAAAAATATCAAAATATTTAACCATAAAAAATGAACCTACAATTTATAAAAAATGAACTTATAGTTTACAAAAATGAACATAAAATTTACAAAAAAATAAACATACAACCTATAAAAAATAAATATATAGTTTATTGATAATGAATATATAATTTATATCAAAATGAACCTATATTTATAAAAAAATGAATTTACTATTTACAAAAAATAAACCTACAGTTTATATCAAAATAAATTTACGGTTTATAAAAAATGAACTTATAATTTACAAAAAAATAAACTTATAGTTTACTGATAATAAATCTAAAGTTTATATCAACATAAACCTACAGTTTATCAAAAATTAACTTACAGTTTACTAATAATGAATATATAATTTATACTGAATAAACCTACAATTCATAAAAAATGAACATATATTTAAAGTAAAAATACACAATGTAACAAATAAACGATAAAAAAAATATAAAATCTATTTAATAATATCAAATATAAATAAATATAATATAATATTTAATATTATATTAAAATAAAATTATATTAATATAATATTTAATATAATAATGTAATAATTTAAATTAATTAATATAATAATTTAAAACTATATATAATATTTCATATAATTATATATAATAACATAAATTATATAATTATAATAATATAAAATAATTGTATATTAATTTAATTATATATTATATTAATATAATTATATATAATATATAGAACACATAAAATCTCATTTATAAAAAATAAAAAAAGAAAAAAAAATAATAAAAATTTATGCATAAGATGAAATATGTGTGGAGCGTTGTTTTATTTTTTAACTTTCACACGCACCTTGGACTCATAATTCATATTTTTACATGCACTGAGATAATGATATAATAACTCTAAACAAAAGGATTAAAAAAAAAAAAAACGCAAAAATGCGACGGTATGCTTTACGTTTTTGGTAGACATGAGAGCAGGTGATTACACCGCCCAAAATCGTAATTGAGGTGGTTTTGTCCAGTTTGGACTCTTTTGGGCCGCCCCTTCTCTTCGTCCTCTTCATCTCTCTAAAATTTTTGCATTGGGTTTCGCAATACTGTATTTGATTTCATTTATCTGGCAGAGATTCATAAATGTTCCATCTTTAAACTTTTTGCCTTCTTACCCTCAATTCTGTTTCTGGGCTCTTCCCTTCTCTCTCTCTCCCTCTCTCTCGCGGAGAATTGATACGTATTGTCGTCTTCTGTACTGTACGGAGGATATTGAAATCTCGAGTCGTAGGGTTTGCTAATTTCACATGCGTTGCTCCCTTTTTTTTTTTGAAAAAAACAAAGTTAGATGGGTGAATTAGAAGAGCTTGGAGCTGATATCGGGTACGTGTTTCTTTCTTCTTTATCTTTTTCTTATATGCCCCAAAGTTCCAATTTCTAATGGGATTTTTTTGTTCCTACAATGGAAAAGTTCCTTTTTTTTATTCTCAATTTTGTTTGCTTCGATATATAATCCTTTACCGGAACACTACTGTTGGTTTAGCTGATTTGGGACTATGAAAGATAGTATAATCTTTGAGTTTAGAAAGGAAATCGTCCTAAAACAATCGAATTCGAATTTGCAGCATTGGGTTTTTTGGTTGTTTTGTGCCGGAGAATCTAAAGTATAACTATTTGGCTTAGTGGAAATGTCAGATGAATACACGCTTGACCCTAAAGCGTTCGCCCTTTTAAACTAGAGACTAGTTATACATATCGGTAGCTAGATGGGGGATTGTTGTCCTTTTGATTGTTACAGCACTTTTTATGATGTTTGAATGTTTCTTTGGCTGGCAGTTCCGACATTGAAGTTGATGACATAAGGTGTGACAATATTGTGGAGAAAGATGTCAGTGATGAAGAAATTGAAGCGGAGGAATTGGAGAGGAGGATGTGGAAGGATCGAATCAAGCTCAAAAGGATTAAGGAAAGACAGAAGGTTGCAGCCCAACAAGCTGCAGAGAAGCAAAAGCCTAAGCAGACCACTGATCAGGCACGAAGGAAGAAAATGTCTAGAGCTCAAGATGGAATTCTAAAGTACATGTTGAAACTAATGGAAGTGTGCCAAGCACGTGGATTCGTGTATGGCATCATTCCTGAGAAGGGGAAGCCGGTAAGTGGTTCATCTGATAACATAAGAGCTTGGTGGAAAGAAA
>CATIWR010270850.1:0-29564 GCA_949677035.1 Omphalea diandra | reverse complement strand
ATAATATTGATGGAATGAATGCCCTCTTGACAGAATATGAGGGCTATTTATATAGCCTTACACTGCTTAATCCAAAACCAATTAGGATTTAGTTTACATTCCCTAACAGAATTCAATATTTCCTAATGTAATAAGGAAAAGATAATCCTAAACAAGATAGCAAAACTAAAGAAACATTATGATTGGTCAACAAGATTAGACCAAGATACTTTCTTAACTAAAGAACAACTCTTCCTAAATAGAAAAGGAAAAGAATTCAGCCTAATGAGGAAATCCTAGTGGCTTTAGGAAACATTGCCAACTAAGAAAATCTTGCAATAAGCTTTGACTTTAGGCTTTATTTCCATGCTTACATGACTTGGGCCCCTTTTTACACACATTGGGCTTCTTTTTACATGCCTTGGTAGAATTAGATTGATCTTTTATGCTCTCCAAAAGTTGTGTTACATTGTATTAATTTAAGTGCTCCATTTGAAGAGTTTAAGCTCTCATCATCTTTTAATTAGGCTTCATGCATCCTTTGCTCTTATTGGGCTAATCCAAATGTAACTCCTTGTTGCATAAATGCTCTAATTATCTCCTTAAACTTCTTTAGCCTTCCCCTTATGATTGAGATTTGAAGTTGAAGTGGATCTTTTACTAACTTGCCTTGGCTTTGAAGTTGCATAAAAAGAATCCTAATTAAACTTACCACACAAATTGTAAGTCTTTCCACCTAGATCAAATACAACATGCATGGAACCACATAAAATTAGGTTAGCATATGCAAAATCTAGCAAAATCTAGTGAAAAGATTTTGAATAAAAAAAAACGTCTAAAAGAAACTCTAGTACACATTTTCCATATAGTATGGAGAAATACTAAAACATCAATTTTCTTTAAAATAAAATCACTAGAAGATCTAGGTTTATCAAAAGAAAATTTAGAAATCAAATAAGAACATGAAACATAAGAATATTTGAAATCAAAAGAAAACTTTCTTCCTAACCAACACCTAAAATAGAAAGAAGAATAAAACAATGGTTTATAAACATTAAAATAAGAAAAAGAACATTTAGAAAGAAAAACTTTTGAAAAACAAGAACTAAGGTCTTTTAAAAAGAACACACTTCTAAAATGAAAAGAAGATTTGTAAAAATAAGAATTACAAGAAGTCCAACCCCTAAAATTAAAAGAAGACATGCTAAAACAAAATTTGAAAGGAAACAAATGTTTAAAATAAAAAGAGTTCTTTGAAACACAAAACCATGAAGAAAAACATTTATCACTAAAAAAGACAGGATTAAAAATGTTAAAACATGACTAAGAAAAACTATCACATTGAAAACAAGAACAAAAACATGAAAAACAATTTGAAGAAGAAGAAATGCTACAAGAAGGAGAAAAATGTTTAGAATAAAAGAAATCCTTTAAACTGCATAAGTCAGTATTTAAAGAAGAAAACGAATTAGAAACACAAAAACAATACTTAAAACAAAAAGAACTACACCTAGAACATATAAAACAGGCACAAATATCTAAACAAGAATTAGAAAACTCCCTTTTAGATAAATTTTCAACTTCACTCTTCAATTTAGCACCATTATCAAAAGTAGTATGAGTTAGACTGTCTTGCTTGCTAGGCACCTCCATTAAAAACTATTCTTCATAACCTTGCAAAAGAGGCACAAAAGCACTATACAAAAGATTGTAAGTTTTATTAGTAGTGTAATACATCCATTTGAACAAAAACATCGTTATGGCCTTAGAAGAATAACTCTCATCACTCTCTTTTAACATTAGGGTTTTCTTTAGCACACCATCTCTTTTTGCATGCACCTTTTCTTTTTTTATGTGCATCCACTCTAAGATTTCCTTTTTCCACTCTTTGCTTGCACCTCTCATGGGTTTTCTCACAGCTCTCCTTTTATCGCGTTAATTCTTTTTCTTTCTCAAATGCCCTTTTTGTCTCTCTTAGTACTTTTTCTTTTAGCTCATCAATAAGTACATCTTTAGATTTACAATTTAAACATTTGAACAAAGTTCTAATGCTGATATCTTATCATTATATCAACTAGTACTATCACCATTCTTTAATACAATCATAGTTTCTTTATTTGTACAATCATGTTCAAAATCTTGGCTTTTAATACTTGTATCATCAGGTAAAGAAGAAGTTTGAATGTCTATTGTACCTTTAGAAATAAGAATCTCATCATCAATGGTAGCCTTTTGGTGTTTCTTCTTAGCTCGCCTCATGCTTACCTTCTCTTTTTGGTAGCACTCATTATTACCTTTAGAAGTGGACAAATCTCTTTTTATTCCAAATTGATTTCCCATGACTAGCTTCACTTCTTTCTAAATGGAAATAGGGTCTTCTCCATAATACCTTCTCGTTGATTGTACTTGATCGCACCACTTCATTGCTTTACCTTCAAAACTATTAACAATAGTTATTACCTTGATTTCTTTAGAATAGTTGTAACATTCAAACTCAAGCTCCATCTATTTTTCTCATACTAGGTACTCTTCGGGACCATCGTTTCCATAGAATTTTGTCATTTAACTTCTAGTTGTTATTGCAAGCTCAAATCATCTTTTGGTTCAAATTTGAAAGATTATCCGTCAACTGTTTCATTCGATCTAACATGCTTTTCATGGACCATGTAAATTCATCTATTTCTATCTTTTCCAAACCTGTCATTGTATAAGAAGAAGCAAGAAAACAAATAGAATCCTCACAACACTCTCTCATGTGTTTACACTAAAAAAGACGACACTTCTCTCGTGTTTCACACATACAACTTTTTCCCACCTATTATCTCACACAGTCTTGCCTTGTACCTCTCAAGTTTATTTTCTTTGAGTTCTTTAAGGACTAAGTTACTTTATGTCAAATTAAGCTTAAACCAAACACAAACAAGTAAAACTAATCTTAAAACACTTAGAAAACAAAGGATTTAAAAAACACATAATTGGTTGCAAAAACAAATTTCTAAAGAATTAATTGCAATTTAAAGATCTAAAAGAATTTAGGAGTTGCAAGGTGGTGTTTTGAACTCAAAATTGATGGAAAATCAAGCCTAGGTTGAATGCAAATCAAAGATTTGACATCAACTTCTTTTGGTGCAAAATAAGTTCTTATGCAATTTCTGGCTTCCCTTATTTCTTTCTCTTTTCTTTCTTCCTTTTTTTTTTTTTGGACTTTTCTTTTCATTTTCTTTGTTGTTTTAAATATTTTCTTTCTATATTTTTTACTTTTTTATTTTCTTTTTTTTTTTGACCTTGGAAGCTTAAAACATAATTGAAATTGAAAGAATTATAAAGAACAACTAAAAACCATGCAAAAATCAAGTAGAAGTTGAATGGAGTAAGATTAGTGGCAAATTCAAAATTTCATCTTCCCCTTGAATTTGAATGATGCAGTTCAGCTCTAGACATTCAAGAAACACTAACAAAGTGTTTAGACACAAAATAAACAAATTAGAATAAAAAATAATGAAGAAATTGCAAGAAACAAGCTAAAAATCAAGTTTCTTTAATTTAAGGAAATTTTGGCAATTTCCAAATTTCAAGGAATTTTTTGAAATCAAAAACTTCAATTCTACAATTAAGGATACAAGAAGGTTAATTGTTGAAGAAATTTGAATCTGGATGGAAGAAAAATAAGAAATCAAAGATCTGCAAAGTTCCTTAATTTAAGGAAATTTTGCACATGTGATTTTGATGGAATTTCTCGATGAAAACTGAGATGAAATAATGAAACAAGCTAATTAATGACTAAAAGTGAAAAGAAAAAAACATTGGAACTCAATTGGACAAGTGGAACCAAATTGGTGCTATGATGGCTTAAATTGCAATTTCCTTTTTTTTTAAGGAAATTTTGAAAAGCAATCCATTCCAATTAAATTCTAATGATGCAAGAACATTTTTGGATTACAAAACACACTAATTTAATGATGGAAATCAAAGAAAAAAAAATAGAATAGAAACACAATGGAACAAGAACAATCAAATTGAACAATGATAGAGTGTTAATTTTCAAGTTAGGACTTTTTTTTTTTGTGATTTTCTTGATGCAAACAAACCAGAACTAAATTCTATCACAAAAGAATGATTAAATACAATAAGACAAACTAATTTGATGGGCAAAAAATAAATAAAATAAACTGGAACAAGATAGAACAAAAATAAATAGAATTAGAGCCCTACAAAGAAGATAGGACTTGAATTGATGCAAAAATATTAAGAACACAAAGAACAATGAATTTTGAAGATAAATTACTTGATTTGAAGCCTTAGCTTTGATACCAAGTGATACAAACAAGGATGGATTAGATTCCTTACCCGTATGCTTGAGAATAGTTGCCCAGATCTATCAAACCAAGTATTGGAGTTTTGATCTTCAAATCCCAACTAGACTTATAGAAAACTTATTTCTAGCAACCTAAGTAATAAAGATTCAAAGTTGTGTTAACTCAAAACCTAAATCAACTATGCCAATTTAAGATGAGAATTAACAAGTTTGTTTGTTAGGGACTTTAGCACTTTTGTTACACCTCTCACTGAGGTAATAAAAAAAATGTTGGTTTTAAGTGGGAAGTGAACAACAACATGCATTCGATTTGTTAAAAGAAAAATTGAGTAAAACACCTATTTTAGCTTTGCTTGACTTTACTAATACATTTGAAATTGAGTGTGATGCTTCAGGTTTAGGGATTGGAGCTATTTTGATGTAAGGCAAGACCCATTGCCTATTTTAGTGTAAAGCTTAGTGGAGCTGTCTTAAATCATCTAACTTATGACAAGAAGCATTATGCATTGGTAAGAGCATTGGAGACCTAGCAACACTACCTATGGCCTAAGGAATGTGTAATTCACACCAACCATCAATCTTTGAAACATCTCAAGGGACAGGGTAAGTTGAACAAGAGGCATGCCTAATAGAGTGAGTTTATTGAGACGTTCCTATATCTGATCAAGTACAAGCAAGGTAATGACAATGTGATCATGGATGCCTTATATAAAAGGTACTCTCTTATGAACACTATGAATGCAAAGATGTTGGGATTCGAACACATCAAAGGATTGTATGGTGAGGATTCTAACTTTTCTAGTATTTATGATACTTTTGAAAAAAGAGCTTTTGGTAAGTATTAAAGAATGGATGGGTATTTATTTAAAGAGAATGCTTTGTGTATACCTATGTGTTCTATGTGTGAATTACTTATTAGAGAAGCTCTTGGGGGTGGATTAATGGGACATTTTGGGATAACTAAGACTTTAGACACCTTACAAAAACACTTCTATTGGCCTAATATAAAAAAAATGTGATTAAGATTTATGATAGATGTGTTACTTGCAAACAAGCTAAGTCTAGAGTTTTATCGCAGGGTTTATATATTCCTTTACCTGTATCTAGTGAACCATGGGTAGATATTTCTATGGATTTTATATTAGGTTTGCCTAGGTCCAAAAAAAGAAAATATGTTATTTTTGTTGTTGTTGATAGGTTTTCTAAGATGACACATTTCATTACCTGTAATAAAACTAATGATGCAACACATATAACTAATTTGTTCTTTAGGGAGATAGTGCGATTGCATGGTATTCCTAAAACTATTGTTAGTGATAGGGATATAAAGTTCTTGAGCTATTTTTGTGAAGTTTTATGAAATAAATTGGGCAGTAAATTATTATTTTCTACCACTTGTCATCCACAAACTGATGGACAAACTAAGGCAATGAATAGAACTTTGGGTACTTTATTGCATGCTATCATTCAAAAGAACTTGAGAAATTGGAAAGATTATTGGCCTTTTGTTGAATTTGCGTATAATCTTGTTGTGCATTCTACTATAGGTTTTCACCATTTAAAGTTATTTATGGCTTTAATCCATTAACTCCTTTGGATTTAGTTCCTTTACCTTGTAATGAAAGAAGCAGTTTGGATGGCAAGAAGAAAGCTAAATTGATAAAAACAACTTCATGAGAATGTGTGAATCAACATTTAGAAAAAGAACCAACAAATTGCACAATAAGTAAACAAGGGAAGAAGGAAAGTCATTTTTGAGCCAGGCGATTGGGTGTGGGTACATATAAGGAAGGAAAGATTTTCAAATCAAAGAAAATCCAAATTGCATCCATAAGGAGATGGGCCTTTTCAAGCCTTGGAAAATGTCAATGATAAAGCCTACAAATTAGAACTACTCGGTGAGTATAATGTTAGTGCTACTTTTAATGTTAGTGATCTTTCTCCTTTTAATATAGGTGATGAGTTTGATTCGAGGATGAATCATCTTGAGGAAGGAGGGAATGATGCAAATCTAGTAGCCAAGAGCAAAGATCCATTAGCAATGCCTCAAGGACCAATTATAAGGGCAAAGGTAAAGAAATCAATGAGGCTATTCAAGGTAAAATGTAAGGATTATAGAATAATATTTCCACTATTGAAGATGGCATGGATTTGGGCCAAATATTGTGAAATAATATTTCCACTATTGAAGATTGCAAGGATTTGGGTCAAATTTTGGGATTAAATGACTTGAGTTTCCTTATTTAAATTTGTGACTATTTAGAGGTTAATTCAAGTTTTCATATTTATATTTATATTTATTTAAGAGTTTAACTTTTATTTGTTTTCCAACTTTGTTTGGGATATAACCCTATCGGATAATATATATATATATATATATATATATATATATATTGTATCCCACTTATCAAAAGGATAGTTGATTTTTTTTCCTATAAAAGCTTTGAGCTTGTGAGATTAATTCTCAATTTGGATTCTTACAAAGAATCACTTCAAACAATCACAACTAATTACTTTGATTCGTTCGCAACATACCAAGTTCCTTTGAGGTTTTTCCTTGTTTGAACTTGATCTAGCTTTCTAAGGCAGTCACTTCAAGCATAAAGTTATTGGGTCTCAAGGCAGTTCGCTTGGGGTTCGCATCATTAGGCACACACTAAACAAACATAGGTAATGACATCAAGACAGGGTAGTTATGCAACTATCCAACTATTCCTTCCTTCCTTCAAGATGCTACAAATAGCAATTTTAGGCATCTAAAATACATCTAAAAACATTCATTAAAATGTCATTTAACCACACATTAATCACACTTACATACCTTAAGCAACCATCAAAGATCATGCATTTAACTTTGCTTATACCTTAGCTTCCATCATCTTGCCTCATATCTTTTCAACATGTACTTTAACATAACTTTCTTCCACAAACAATATTGGCATATTATTCATTATTAAATCTCTAATTCCATTATTCATTCATGTTTATTAATCATCATTTCTTGCATATGCATACTTATGCATCATAACTTACACTTACTTTCTCATTATGACATAACATCTTTCACCTTTATATCTCTTAGTTATCTTTTTTTTTAACTCATATCATATCTTAATTAGTCATCATTATAACATTAAAATCATCACCATGTCATCAAATTTAACCTCCTCATGCTCATCATTTAGGAGAAGGAGTCCTCACTTATGAGAGATCCCTAAGAACCTAGTTTTGGGCCTTATAATTTTAGACTGCTGAAAACTGATGAAAATGGGTTTGGAGTTGTGTGTAAGTAGAGGATAAAGAGAAAGGAATATACAAAGACTAAAATGCTCAAATGGAATGTTCTAGAAAAAATCCACCAAAAATGCCACTTTCAACCCATAAACTTTTGCTTCCACCTTTTTGCCATTTTCCTCAATGCACTTCAAACACCATTTTGGCAATAAGAATGATAGAAAATAGATTTAGAGTCATTTTTAGAAGAAAATAAAAATAAAAGGGTGTGGAAGACCAAAATCCCTAAATAGAGCATTAAAACCTATCAAATGCTTTGTTCCCAACCTTTTGTTCCTCATTTAACACAATGCGATACCAATTATAGGAATTTAAAATACATTTAGAAAACTTCATTAACATGTCATTTAATCACATATTAACCACATTTACATACCTTAATAGCCATCAAAGATCATGCACCTAACTTAGGTTAGATCTTAGCTTTCATTATCCTTCCTCATTTAACACATACTTTAACATAACTTTCTTTCACTTATAATCTTGACATATTCTTCATTATTAAACCTTTGATATCATCATTCATTCATGTTCATTAATCATCATTTCTTACATATGTGTACTTATATATCTTAACTTACACTTACTTTCTCATTATGACTTGATATTTTTCACCTTCATATTTCTTAGTCATTCTTTCTAACTCATGTTATATCTTAATTAATCATCATAATATTATTAAAATCATTATCGTTTCATGAAATTTAGTCTTCTCATGCTCCTCACTTAGGGAAAAAAATTCCTCATTTATGAGAGACCCCTAAGAACCAAGTTTCAGGCATTATAAATTTAATTAAATTAGACATTTTAAATTTATTTGATTTACAATAGTTTGATTTATTAATAATTTTAATTTATTTAATTTTAGTTTTAAAATAAAAATAAAACCAAAAACTAAACCTTTTTAAAATTAAAACTCGAACTGAACTGATTTTCCCTATAGAACTAAACCAAATCAATCAAGTGATGTTAGTTTGATTGGTCTTTTTAGTTTGGTATGATTTTTGCTCAACCCTAGCATTAGGGTGTTTCATTTCATGTTCTACTAAGAAGTGCCTCCTCTTCTATAAAAGCCTTAAGAACCTTAAACATTTCAAATGGCCAAAAGATTGTTAGTCTACATTTGAAGATCTCAAGAAATTTCTCAGCACTCCATCCTTACTGAGCAAACTTGAATCTGACAAGACTCTCTACATTTACCTTATAGCTAAGGCTAAGATTGTGACATATATTCTCATTCAGGAGGTAGATGGACAACAACATTCAGTGTACCATACTAGTTGAGTGCTAGAGAAAAAGAGCTTTGATACCCGAATTTAGAGAATTTAGCCATGACATTAGTTGTTTCAATGAGAAAGCTTAGGCCTTACTTTCAAGCACATATTATTAAAGTCCAAATGGATCAACCCCTTATGAAAGACTTTGTAGTGGCCAAAAACTTTTAGAGGATAGGTCCATTAGGCCCTTCAACTCAATGAACATGATATCAGGTATAAGCCTTGAATTGCCTTAAAGGCATAATGTTTGACAAATTTTGTTATGGAAATGATAGGGGAAGACCAAACCCTAGCTAAACCATAGTAAATATGGATGTTACATGTGGATAAAGCTTTCAATAAAAATGGAGCAGGAGTTGGGATTATTCTCCAAGGCCCTAGTATGGTCAAAATCATTTATGCCATTACTTAACATAAAAAGCTACTAACAATGTTATCAAGTATGAAGCCTTTATCACTAGGCTAAGTTTGGCCTTAGAAGTTCAAATAAAATAGTTGCATACATTTAGAGACTCCATATTAGTAGTCAATCAAATTACAAGAGATTACTAAATGAAAATACCTAAAGAGAAGTTATCATCTACTTAACAAGATCAACCAGTTAAGGGGAATGTGAAAGATCAATCGAATCCTTCAAGAAGAGAGTAAAAAGGTAGACTCATTGACCAATTCAACATAAAGCTAAGAGTCATGTTCCAAAACCTTTAGCTTAAAGAGGAAGGCACATGCCTATAATTGATGAATAGGAGGTCATAAACATCTTAGAACTATATGACCAAATGAAACTGATAATCCAATATCTTGATAGAGAAGAACTACAACAAAATAAAATGGAGGATATTAACATGTAGAAGTGAGAAGTAAAGTACGCTTACCATGACAATTTATATATTAGACATTTATAACTCATCCATGGATAAGGTGCATCTCTCGAGATAAAAACAATTACATTCTTTGACAAATATACAAAGGCATTTGTGAAACAAATGAATGGTTATATGCCATTACTCAAAAGGCACTCTTACAATGGTTCTACTAGCCCATCGTAAAGAATGACAATAAAGAGTTAGTATTTACTTGCAAAAAATATTGAAAGCATGATAAAATCACTAAAGTTCTAGTCATTCAATAGACAAACATAAGTATCCCTTGCCCATTCCTTATGTGGGGATTAGACAACCTAGGACCATTCTTTTAAGCCACTAAATAGAAAAAGTTCATCATCTTCAGTATTAACTATTTCACCAATTATTTATAAGCTGAAGTAATAGGCCATTGTGACCATAAACAAGGTTCAAAACTTTTTACAGAAGAAAGTAATATGTAGGTTCAACATCCATCACACTCTCATAATAGATAATGAAAAATAGTTTGACTATGACAGTTTTAGGTATTTCGACATAATTTCCACAACAGCTTACAGTTTACTTTAGTAGCTCACCCTTAAACTAATCGATAGACTGAAGTCACCAACCGAGCAATCCTCAATGACATCAAAAAAAGACTTGATGATAACTAAGAAGACTGGTTGAATAATTTTGACACGTTCTCCAGATGTATAAAATGACCCTATAAAGGTCAATAGAGAATCACCCTTCAACCTTTCATATGGCATAGAAGCAATGGCTTCAGTAGAGATTGGCATGACCAATCCTATTATCCAACACTTTGACCAAGAAGTTAATAATGAAGGTACCATACTTCACATTGATTTGGCAGAAGAATGAAAAGACTAAGCAATAATCTGAATAGTAGCATATAAGACTAAAGTGGCTCAATACCACAAAAAGTTTTCCAAAGGTCTTTTCAACTAAAAGACCTAGTCTTTAAGAAAGTAAAAATCAATAGAGGAAAAGTTGGTGTAGGTAAATTGGGAGATAATTGAGAAGGCCTCTACCTACTAGTTGATGTAATAAAAAAAATAAACATACCAATTACCAACTCTAAAGTGACAAGCAATCTCCAAACTTTGGAATGTAGATAATCTTCATAAATACTATTAATGAAGTACTATTTTATCAAATTTTATTTTGTAAAAAAGGGTTTAACCCCCTAATAAGCCATTAACATTATCTTCTGTTCATCCCTTTAAAAAGCCATTAAACTGACTTACCTTTCAAGTTCAACTCCTAACTAAGCCATTAATATATTTATCCAGTAATGCTAATGGTTCGATCCATTATAGGCCATCTAAATTCTTTAAGCCTTTTAAATGGTTTGGCCCCATCAAAATCCATTAAAATTTCAAAGCATTTCCTTCTTTTAAGTATTATTAAAGTGTTCTTTTTATAGGGTTTGAAAAGTTAATTCAGTTAGCTAATTTTCATATTGAATTAGTTAATAAACATGTTTAGGAAAAAGGTTTAGATAGAGCAATGAATAGGAAGAAACTTTTATTAAGGTAAAAGTATTTACATAGCACATCGACAATTATAAAGTATTTTTCTAAAGTTGTATAAAAGAAGTTAAACGAACACCATCCTCTAGAAGAGCACCATCTTCTGAAGTACCAATAAGAGTAGGATAAAAATAATGATATCAGTAACAGAGGGATTGCCAATAGCTAGGGTGGATTTTGCAGTCTCAGAGTTAATTGCTCGCTAGCTGTTATGTCACCCTGAGAATTTAATAAAGCTTTAGAGGATAACTGGAGGGATGGGAGTAGTGCAAACAATATCGTCTCATTTATATATCTCAAAGTCCATGAATGGGTAGGGGGTATCAACCTTCCTCCAATAATAGATCACATCCATCATAATAGATAGGTTGATAGATAGGTTGGCTCTATTAATGCCTTTCAACTTCTCCATATCAAAGTTAATGTTTTCCCCTACCAACACTTATCGAATGTCCTAACTATAGTTACTTAGTATCCTAACTATAATTTCTTAGTATCATTGAATACATAAAAGGCATTTCTTTTTCCCATCGATCAACTAGAGTTAAGCACTCCACCATCTTCTTTTGGTAGACTCCTACTAGCTTTGAGGTAGTCATCAAAGTGGTGGACTTCTTATCTAGCTACTTCTTTAAAGTCTTTATGTGGTTATTTTTATGAGTGAACAACTTGGCATATAATTGCTACTCACTTGTTTTAGTTTCCTAAATCACTTTATTAAATTTTGAATGATGATGGGCGATCATCTCCTTTATCTTCCTTGTAGTAACTTGTTGAAATGAGCACAAGAGTAAATATGAGAGAATTATAAGGTCTAGTATCCAGTTTTAGGAAATTTAGATAACTAGAGCTATTTTAAGTATATATTTTTCCTTGATTGTATGGATATAATTATTAATTTTAACAAGTTAATGGTGACTAGATATATTTTTATTGTATTTAAGGAAATATTAAATGCATATATGAGTATTTTAAAGAAAAATGATTTTATATTCATGAGATTATATGTAAAAGGATTATGTGTTAATGATTATGGCATGAAATAAAATCATAATACAAGTTAAAACACCTTAATTCTAAGGGTTATATATATATATATATATATATATATATGATTGACATCATGAAAGGAGGAAAAGAAAGAGTGAGAAAAGAGAAAAGGAAAGACATGTCATGTTTTAAGAAATGTTTAAGATCAACTCCCATTAATTTATCCCTTATAATTCAAGGTGATATCAATGTAAGCTTAAGATTTTTAATATTAGAGTGACATAGCAAAAGGCATAATGGGCTTTCCCACGAGTTAAATTAGGCTTCTTATGGGTTTTGAAGACCTTAAACCTTCTTGTTCCCTAGCGTTGACAAAGTCTAAAAAATTGAATTGTGATAATTGTATTAGAATTCACTAAGGCAAAAACACTTATTGAATAAGCCTCTTCAGCCTCTGATAAGGAATTATACTTCTTGCTAATTTCCTGAAGTGCTTGAAGTAGATGCATCACTATCGTACACTCCACATCTACTGAAGAATAGTCCACCTACTCCTTAATGTTTGGTGCCAAGTGAACAAAGTCAAGGAATTTGTCACAAATGAATGACTTATAGATTGTTTTGTTAGTGTTCACTTTGAGCCATGCTTAAGGATTTGGGCACTCTATTCCTACTGTTTTTAGAGCCTCTAGCTTTGTGTCCACATCTAGCACTTACTCTTCTGTCTCATCCTTAACTCTTTTCCTTTTCCTATCCCTATATTTTCCTTCTTAATTGTTAACAGTGCTAGATGAAAGGAGGACAATGTCAGTGGTAGAAGGTGGTGTTCCTCTAAGAGTGATATGAGTTGCTTCCTCAATGGATGAAACCATTGAGGTAACCTGGGAGTAATGCACTGATTAAGGGAATATAGCTCCTCCTTCCTATCAAGGATGACTTGAACAACCTTTAAAAGTTTTTTTTATTTATAAAAGGCAAATTTTAGTGAAAATCAATTCATTATCCAAAGTAACCAAACATAAATGAAAACATTATACCTTTTCTCTTCACCACAAACTTTTGGTGAGTCCCACCTTCATCATTTGACCTGTCCCTTTTCACCAGCAAGTACGAATGCTTTTTAATCCCCAATGCCCATTTCTTAGTAAACCTTTAAATGTACGTTTAACAAGAATGTTGAACCTTTGCATACTCAGTTATTAAGTACATCATGAACATGGACTTTTCACCACTAAGGAGTAAAAAGGGGGTAGATGGTTTATCTACAAAATCTTTATGGAAAGAGTTCATGGCGAAAACAGGGTGAACCAAAAAGTACCTATTCAGCCAATAAGTCACAAATGAAAAAAGGCCAAACATTGTCCTACCCTTAGATTTAGAAATCAAAGACATGAAAACTTCAAAATAATACCTAGTTAAGCTATAAAGGATTGGATAAGTGTGTTATTCAAGGTAACATCCTTTCACCTAATAGATCTCTATTAGACTACATAAGATTCTAATAATGTTTGACGAAGCTGGTTTAGGGGTATGATGTAAAGTTAATGTAGTTGGTCAAAATGGAATGTAAGGAAAACCTAAGACTTGCCTCTAATTATTGCCATAAACTAGCACTGTTCCTTATTCATAATTATGAGCGCCTCAGTTTTGAGGTTATGCTCAAACAAGTGGAATCTTGCTTGCAACTCGATCCTTTTATCGATCAATGTGATTGAGAGAACAAAGGCCTTCACATTAGTAATGACCCAAAAACATAGTGCGTATTAGATCAATAGGGGATCCTTTAGGCCTTATGCAGTTTCAAAGCCTTAAGTCTAAATTGTGGTCATCAAGGGACCAAGTTAAGACGATACGTTTGTACCATCCCTACTAGGTTTTTTAAGGTCAGGTTATATAACCTAAAAGTAGGTTGTGCAACCTTATTTTATAGGATATACAACCTTACTAAGTGGGTTGTACAAACCATTACTTCAGCAAGCAAATTGGGCTTTAATTTTAGGCATTTAGTCTCGGGCTTGGTGTTAGCCTCTTCCAAAGATTCATAAGGCCTTATTTCTCTTCCTTTGGTTTTTCCTTTTCACATTTTAGGGAATGTATTCAGTGATTTTCAAAATTGAGCTTACATCTTAAGGTCTACAATCTGATGCTTATAGTTTGGCTCCCTACTTTATAGGGCTTGGAAAATAATATTTGAGAAATGACTATTTGAAAACCTCTTAATAAAGTAAGGAATGTAAACATTAGCAAGGATACCAAAGGATACAAGTCTTTAACAGCTCGTCAAGTAGGTACTAAAGCTTGCTCTAATAGCTTTCTAATATGTACCGGTATATTTGGTGTAATTCTAGTGGCTTTCTAACATGTATTGGGTTTCTTCTGGCAGCTCTCCTAACAGGTACCAAGTATTTTTATATGCTTCAACAACTCTCTAACAGGTACTAAAATGGTTCTAGTAGTTTTCTAATAGGTACTAAGTGTTTTTGTATGCTTCAGCAGCTTTCTAATAACTGCTAAAGTGATTCTAGCAGCTTTGTTATTAAGTACTAGGTGTTCTTATATGCTTTAGTAGTTTTTTAGTAGGTACTGAAGTGGTTCTGAAAGCTTTCTAGTAGGTACCGAGTATTCTTATGTGCTTTAGCATCTATCAACTAAAAAATTGAAGTAATTCTAGTAGTTTTCTAGCAGGTACTAGGTGTTCTTATAAACTTTAGTAGCTTTCTAGTAGGCATCCAAGTGATTTTGGAAGCTTTATAGTTGGTACTAGTGTTTGAGGTTTGGTAGTTAGCTTTTTATAGTCATTAGTGTTCTTAAATCCTTTCCCTGTGAGTGCCTCAACCCTTTTAACTGGTGATTCTAGCTCAAAGAGACCCTTAGGTGGTTCTTATGTTGTTTGTGTCTTTCTTACATCTTTAAGTGTAAACTAATATTCATATAACCTTTCTAAAAACTTGAAGGATTTATTTCTATCTCAAGGTACTAGATCTGGGCATGAATATTGTAAGAAGTGCTTTCATGGGTTCCTTTATCTCCTAGTTAAAGAATCTTTCCTTGAAAATATTTATGAGATTTCAGGGGAGGTCAAATTTACTGCAAAAGGGCATTTTAGGAATCTGATTATGAATCAGGAGGGTTGGATTACCACAAAAGCAATAAAAGTATTTTAATAATTTTCCTGATGTTTTAGGTCATTGAATTAGTACTTTAGGCTTTCTCGAGAAGCCAATGTCATTTTGGTAAATATGTTATTTTGGAATTTAGGTAATTGAGGGTATTTTGGTAAATTAGCTATTTTGGGGCCATTAAATAGGGCTTCTTTGAAAAGAAAATAAAATAAGAGAGGATAAAAAAAGTATCAGGCTTAAAAGGAAAATAAGTTGGGCTTAGAGAACTAAATAGGGATAGGGCTTAAAGAGGCCCAGCTCAGGCCCGCCCGCTTGCAGGTCTATATAGCCCTAAATGTGGTCTATATAGACTTGTGGTCTATACAGACCAGGTTGGGCTATATACACCATTTCTGCTATAAATACCTTTGTGATAGCGACCATCCTCATTTGCGTTATTTCTCCTCTCTCTTTTGTTTATCTCTATAAATGCTTTCTCTAGACTTAGCTCTTAGGTTCCCTCAACTTTTTAGGCATTTACCATGGTAAAATACCATGATGATGAGATGTTTGTTATCCAAGAGGAGTTCCCTAGTGAGAATGTTATCACATTGGATGCTCTAGGGTAGCTGCGATCCTAGTGGGGTTCGCACGAGTGAGCCCATTGAAGGGTGTAACCGCGAAAATGATCATTCCTAGCTTTCCCCTACAAGCGACACATTGACAGTTTACAATCTATACCATCACCTTGTAGTAGTCACGTCACCTTGGGAGTGGTAGTTATCCTTCTCCTTTATATTTTATTTTATCTTATTTATTTTTGTCTCTTTATTCACCGTATATTTTAAATGCTACCCTAGAATTTCATTTTTTTCTTTTGCCTATGAACATTCGGTTGGCTTATAAAATATTTAGAGATAACTTCTAGAACACTCACCCATTACTTTTAGTGAAATTTTAATTTTTTGTTTGTTGGTCTGGTTGGTTGCCTCGATTTGCATATTTAGACTTTATTCTGTGACTTGCATAAAAAAATGAAAATTAATTTGCGAAATAATTTATGTGAGATTAGGATACATACCTGAGATAAATAAATAAATTATGAATAAGTCTTTTATTTTTCTGTTTTATTGATTTGTCAATCTTTTAACACTTTGCTTATGATTGTTTAATAGACCTAGGGTTTTCACTAAATTTTGTCAAAAATATTTTTACTAATTTTTTTTTGTAGGGGATCGTCACCTTTTTAAAGGGAGGTGGGGCAGTAGGCCCTGCTAACGAGTGACTCCATGTACTGCATCCTTGGGTTGTGGCCTGTTTAAAGGGGATTAAGGTTTGGACCTTCTTACACATGTTACTAGATGAGGTCCTAAAGATTGACTCAGCGATGATGCACGCATTTCTCAAGCAATGGATGGACACAACCCATACCTTCCACTTACCCTTGATTGAAAAGCTGACAATCATACCTGAGGACTTTGCATACTTAATTGAGTTGTGCTTTTTATGTATTCCTCTACCTATAAATTTTGGTGTGCATAAGCTAACACTTCAGATGGACTATTTTTTAAGGATCATTGGATGTGTTCCCCAGCTCAAGGGGAGCTAGATTGTATCAAGGTCTAGTATACAGGCTGACACATCTAAGGTCACCGATGACATCTCTAATGAGGTGATAGATCAACATGCACATTGTTTCCTATTATATGCTCTATCATAGGTTCTATTCTTGAATGCCTTTGATGTAGTCAAGCTTTGCCTTGTACTGGTGTTTGAGGACTTAGGACTACTCCATCATTTTGATAGGAAGACTATGACACTGGCATATCTATACTGATACCTTGACAAGTTTTCTCTGAGGTAAAGGGTATATGTGCAATGCTTTGCGGGTGCTTATCATTTTAACTATATTCTTTGTCTTTGCCTCTTTCAATCATTTTCAAACTTATGCCATGTTCATTGATAGGCATAGGGCATTAAGCTGGGCTTGTTATAGGGGATCGACCCTGAGGTTGACTTGGAGGACCACTACCCTCGTTTTCTATGGTGGAGTGAGGTGATCTACCTAGAGTTTGTCATAGCTAACAGGTGTACCCACCTGAACGTGCTTGCCCTCGACCAAGTATTTCTTCATATGAACATAAATTTGCATGAATCAATTACTTATTTATCATTATATACTCTTATACTTACAATGATTATTAGTCTTTACTGCATATGTGCCTTAACTGAAAGGGTTCCTATGGACAAATGGCCATTAAAGATGGCATAGGCGAAGGCCATTTCTTATGGTCGATGACTGATGGTTGGGCTTCTATCAGTAAGTGGTATTTGGGTGAGCTCATCTTTTATTTGCATAAGGGCTTGGACGTTTCACCTATCATGCAATGCCCTCTTATGAGCATGTTCTAAGGGGTAGATCTATAGGAGGGTAGAGAGCTTAAGGTGGCACTTTGCTTCATACCTAGGGAGCAGTTATTATCTGACAAGGTTTTCTATAGGTCTTGGATGATTGGAGCACTTGTTAGGAGCTTCATCTTATCGAACATAGTTATTCGGATATTTATTTGACAAACAATTGATGAAAGGATCATCCTCTAACATAAGTGTCAAGGCACCACCGCATAGGGTGCTCGAAAACCTGTCACTTTCACTTTTATATCTATCACCACTATTGCTTAGGCCTATAAATGGACTCGTGGACCAACTTCAAGGGGTCGAGAGCCTGTAGTAGTGGATGATATGACCTTTATGCTAGATGGCTTGGTAGAGTTTTACATGACTTCCCTGATGTGCTCTATGATGTCGCTATAGATCTCCTAAGTCATTTTGTATATTTGAGTTGATCAAGACTACTAACGTGAGTACCCTCTTCTTCACTTCCTATATCCTAGCTATGATCTAAGCTTTATTACTAAAAATGCTTTCTTTTCACTATTTGGGGATCTTCTGTGTTCAAGTCAAGGTTATGGTTAATATGATTGTTGTACTGAACGATGTCATGAGACAATAAATGTGCACAATAAAGGTTAGTAAGTAAAAGAGCACATAACAAATGTAAAGGCAATGTATGCATACATGTTTATGATTTATGTTTCATGTGTTTTGTATCTTGTCCATCCTAACCTTTATGTTTCTTATAGGAGACAATCCAATGTCTGAATCACGAGATCAAAGCTAAGGATCAACTCTTGGTAGAAGCGAAGGCAGAGATTAAGACCCTGGCTCAGGCAACCGTAGATAGGGGTACGTGGCTATTGACGGTGATATAGATTTAGAGGCGACACCTTCTTGGAGCAAGAAGAGCTAAATGCAAAAAGCCACAGCTTAGCCTTTAGGATTTTTCTTTTCTTCCTTTCAATATAGTATAAGTTGATTATCACTAATATTTTGCATAGTTGTATAGCTTTATTGGGCGATGTGAGGGCCCCAATTTTTAGATATTTACTTAGATATCAAGATTCATTTAGGAGGCATCGAGATGATTTAGCTTCCATTTTTGTTAGACTCTAAACTTTTTGGCATTTCAATATAAAAACATAATCCTAATCTTTGATTTCGTGTTCTAAGTGTTTATTATACCATTGGTCAATTCTTATTTATATATATGCTTTTTGGAATAGGCACAGACGATATTTAAGTCCATGGTGCGAAGGGGAGGATGTTAAAATTTTCTAGGTGTTGAGGGCTATATAACTTAAGATAAGGTCTATACAGACGTGCTTAATGGTTGTATAGGCTTGCTTGGGGGTTGTACAAACATATTAAGTTATTTAAAGCTATCAAGCATTAATCCTTATTTCCTTCTATAAATACCCATTTCAAATTCTCTTTACATTTGTCACTTCTAATCTCTTAAACCATGTAAAGAACATTTCTATGGCCTTTCCCACTCTATATCTAGCTTAATATGCCATGGGCAAACTGTCCATCTTGATGCACATTTCATACGAGCAGCCTACAGTTTATGGGATTCCACTACCCACACCTTTTTATTTTGAGATACAAAGATTTGCCTTTTGTTATAGAAGTTCAATGTTATTCTCAACTATCATGTCACATCCGTATACTGGATTGTGTTGCCCTAGATGCATTACCGCTATGTTCAAAAAATGTAGTTATTCGACATGTGGTATGTGGAGGCATCTAAGTATATGTTGGGCAAGGAGAAAATCCTCATGGTTCCCTTTCTCACCCTCTTCCTTTTTAGGGGCCATGCTCGGGTGGCGGTTGAGGCTCGTATTATGGTAGCCATTTTGATGGCAACTATTTACTATGCAGGGAGGATAAGGCGATTGATCCATAGATTTTACCACTTTTAGAAGGAGTTGAATCAGAGAGAACCCCTATATCGATGATCATAGGCGAAACAATTGTGGGCATGGATAAAGTGACCCTTGGTGTTAACAATTCTTTCATAAGGAGCCCGTTGCTATTTTAGGTCAGAATTCCTCTTATAGTAGTATTATTTATTTATTTATTTATTTTCTCTATGCCCTAATTTTTACCTAGACATCCCTTGTGGGTTTTCAATCTAATGAGCCACTTATTTTTGCTTAGGGTGCCCTGTCGGATTTTCAACCTAATGAGCATATTATATTATTTTTTTCTTTTCATTTTTTTTTTCTTTTTCTTAAGTTTTCAGATATGGCTACAAAAGAGGTTGGGATTGTTGATTGCCCCAACTATGGATGTGAGGCTTTATTACCTATGAAACCATTCAAACCATCATCCATCGAGGCTAGCTTCTACTAGAGCTGAATGGATGTCCCACATCATTGTCACCAACATCTGTTGGAGCTACTCATGGTGAAATCTATCACATGTTAACCTATAGACTTATGGAGACTCCATCATCCTTCATGGTTGAGCCTTAGGCACTTTTTATGATCCTGCTCGGATGCGTCATAAGTTCAGTGCTCTTTAGCTCAAGGTAGAATTCCTCCCCTCCTTCGTTAAGGGTCCTTTGTCTCAATGGTTCTTAAATAGGGTTGAGGCTATTTGGAACAATCACTACATCTATGGCTTTTGAAAGGGCAGAGACTTAAAGCCTGAAGATTATGTGAACTACATGGCGTGATTCCGCAACCTTTAGAGTTACTTTGACACCCCCTTTACTAATCATTTAAAATTTTATCTTATATATCCATTGTCATTAAAAGACATGGTTTCAAATTTTTTTTTCCTATTTTTTTCTGTTATATCTCTTGTTCACAACATAGTAACTATTTACAATAAAGTATTCATGGCTAAATCAACTAAAATACTAATAACTGCATACTGGTCCAACCTCTCTTAGACTGCTAAACAACAACTTCGAAATGTAACTAGACGCAGTCTTTAGTCTACTCTTCCTAAAATAAGATTTCATGCAAAAGAGTGAGCTTGCATACTCAATAAGTAAATGCATAACGATACTTCAATCTCAAATAACATAACAATATTTAAATATAAATAACTCATCATCATATCCATGTACAAAATAAAGAGTTTTTCCTTTTAAATGCCACATAGGCTATCAAAGGTTATTGCCACAAATAGCATAACAACATTTAAACATAAATAATCTCATCATCATATCAATGTATGAAATAAAGAGTTTTTCCTTTTAAATGCCACATAGGCTATCAAAGGTTATTGCCACAAATAACATAACAACATTTAAACGTAAATAACTCATCATCATATCCATGTACGAAATAAAGAGTCTTTACTCTTAAATGCCATATAGGCTGTCAAAGGTTATTGCCACACATGCTGTCATAAATTGCTGCCACATAGGCTATAGATATCACTGCCACAAAGTCTTTCATTTTTCGTTGCCACATAGGCCATTAATATTGTTGCCACACAGACTATAGATCTCATTGCCACATAAGCTATCAAATGTTATTGCTACATGTAGGCTATCAAATGTTATTGCCACATAGACTATCAAATGTTATCACCACACAGGCTATCAAATGTTATCGCCATACAGGCTATCAAATGTTATCGCCACATAGGCTACCAAATGTTATCACCACACAGACTATCAAATGTTATTACCACACATGCTATCAAATGTTATTGCCACATAGACGATCAAATGTTATCACCACATAGACTATCAAAGGTTATCGCCACACAGACTATCATATGTTATCGCCGCACAAACTATAATATGTTATTGCCACACATGCTATCAAATGTTATCGCCACACAGGCTATCAAATGTTATCACTACAAAGGCTACCAAATATTATCACCACACAGGCTATCAAATGTTATTCCCACATAGGCTATCAAATGTTATCGCCACACATGTTATCAAATGTTATCGCCACACAAGCTATCAAATGTTATCGTCACACAGGCTATCAATTGTTATCGCCATATAGGCTATCAAATGTTATTGCCACACAGACTATCACATGTTTTATCACCACACAAGCTATCAAATGTCATTGCCACATAGGCTATCAAATGTTATCGCCACACAGGCTGTTATGTATATTATTATCAAATGTTATCGCCACACAGACTATCAAATGTTATCGCCACATAGGCTATCAAATGTTATTGCCACACAGACTATCACATGTTTTATCACCACACAAGCTATCAAATGTCATCGCCACATAGGCTATCAAATATTATCGCCACACAGGCTGTTATGTATATTATTATCAAATGTTATCGCCACACAGGCCATCAAATGTTATCGCCACACAGACTATCAAATGTTCTCGCCACATAGGCTATCAAATGTTATTGCCACACTGGCTATCAAATGTTTTATCGCCACATAGGCTATCAAATATTATCGCCACATTGGCTATCAAATGTTATCGCTACACAGGCTATTATATATATTATTGTCATACAGGCTGTTATATATTATTGCCACACAGGCTATCAAATAGTTTTACTTGCCAACAACATCAAGTATTAGCCTTTATACCAATCAACTATAAATCTAAAAAAATTTCAGCAATATAATGGCTAATAATAATACTTGTAACTTTGAAAGCTCATATCACCACGTACTCCCATTCTTAAGTCATAATTTATCAACATCTCGTGAAAATAAATAAATCAAGAATATAACAATCTTTCATCTATGTATGCCATAATATCATCATATTAAACAACATTTCATTCCATTGAGTATAAGTTCATGGCATTTAACCAATCACACATATAGTATCATTAGCTATTTACTTACCTCCTCCTTCAAGCTTATTTAGCTGTGGATGGTCCTAGCTTATTCCCACTATTATCCTCAATGCCTCGAGGACCTAATGTCCTAGAATCATAAAACCTTATGATTCTTTCCTAGGTAGCTCACTCTTCTCCCTCTCTTTCTTTTTCTTTCTTTCTTTCTTTCTTTCTTTCTTTCTTTGCTTTCCTTCTTCTGTTGTATTTTGGCCTTATCTCTTCTCTTACTAGACCCTGATGGTAGAGAATTATAATTTGTATTCTTATTTTAATAAGACAAAAGATTAGGGCTTGTTTTTATTAGTTGAAAGTTAAAAGTTTTGCTTTTAGTTCATCTTCTTCACTCCTTAAGCACCTTCATCCATCTCCTAATCCCTAGATGCTCCTTATATTTGTCATATAGGTAAGAAATGTGCAGGTTTTATGAGTTAACCCAAACAACAATTTTTTTTTGAATCTCGAATAAAGAATTACGACACCTACTTATTTGACATTGCTTCTATGAATGTATTAACCAAACAATTTGCCGACATGTGCTCTATACTCTTTTTTATTTTTTTATTTTTTACATTTGTGCATATGCAATTCAAAGAAATCTTATAGGAAGTGGCAAAAAGATCGTCTGTCCTTTATTGTCTATTATGATGCTTCTATAAATAACTCGATCCTCTCATTCCCTTGTCACTAAGCAAACTACTCTTTTAAAACCCTTGTCAGCTTCTTTTTTTTTTTCCATTGCATTTTCTTGATTTAATGAACCTCTAGAAACATATTTTGAAATTGGTAGTCAAAATAAGTTAAAAATTTTAAGTATTTTAAGCTTCAGAAAGCTAACGGTCGACCTCCTTAGTGTTAGCAGTCGACCAGATACAATCTGGATACAAAAATTCTCAATCCTATAGCTACTAGTCGACATTTAAGCTCAAAATGGTCGACCGTCGTTATTCTTGACTAAACAAATTTTTAAAAAATAACAGCTAGTTTTCAAAGAACAAGTTTTTTTTTTCAAAATTCTCCAACTGATCTTTTACAAGGTTTTCTATAAATATCAACCTCTGGGAACGTCAGAACAACAAGAAAAACATCTAATTACATATCATATCATCATTCTTGCCAATCAATTCTTTGCTAGAGCTTCATTTGTATATTTATTCTGTTTTGAGAGATACCTTCAATCTTTCCAACTTATTAGAAGTTGTTTCACAAGTATAGATAAAAGGGTATGAAAAAACCAAAATGCCCAAATAAAACATTTTAACCTTTCAGAAACTTTGCTTTCAATATTTTATTACTTTCTTCAATACACATTAAATAAAAACTCTAGAAATTTAATATACATCTATAAAGCATTATCATGCCATTTAAATGTACATAGGCACACATATTAAACACATATTGAACAAACATAAGCAATAACATCAACATAGGGCAGTTATGTAACTATCCAACCCTTATTTCCTTCTTTCCTTCTTTCCTTCAAGATACTTCAAATACCAAATTTAGACATCTAAAACTACTTCATCAATATGTCATTTAATCACACATAAATGTATCTTACATACCTCAATAGCCATCGAAGATCTTGCACCTAACTTAGCTTATACCTTAGTTTTCATCATTCTTCTTCATTTCTTTTAACATATCTTCTAACATAACTCCTTTCCATCTAATTAACATATTATTCATTATTAAACCTCTAATTCTATCATTCATTCATGTTAATTGTTCATCATTTCTTACATATACATACTTATGTGTCATAACTTTCACTTACTTCCTCCTCATGACTTAACATCTTTCACCTTCATATCTTTTAGTCATCCTTTTTAACTCACATCATATCTTAATTAATCATCATTATAACATTAAAATTATGACTTATTGCTTCATTGAATTATCTGAATTGCACTTTGTCTTTAGTGTTAATTATACTACTCTAGCATTCCAATATTATTTTGAAGAATTTTTTTTATCACCTAATTTACCCCCCTCTCTTGGGTGCTAGCCATAACTTACGGTCAACATGCTCACGTGCATGAACAGACTCAGTAAACTCATTTCTAACCTCTGAGCCAGTATGAACTCTATCAAGTGCATCCATACTCCTCTAAGCTAATGCATGTAAGATTAACATAATGCAAATATCATAAATATCACATTCATATTACACATGTCTACAGAATCATTTACCCACTCTGATACCACTAAAATGTGACACCCCGTTTACTAATCATTTAAATTTTTCTCTTATTTATCCATTGCCATAAAAAGACATGGTTTCAAATTTTTTTTCTATTTTTTCTGTTATGTCTCTTGTTCACAACATAGTAACTATTTACAACAAAGTATACATGTCTAAACCAGCTAAAATACTAATAGACTGCATACTAGCCCAACCTCTCTTAGACTATTAGACAACAACTTTGAAACGTAACTAGACACAGTCTTTAGTCTACTCTTCCTGAAATAAAATTTAATGCAAAAGAGTGAGCTTGCATACTCAGTAAGTAAATGCATAACGATTCTTCAATCTCAAATAACATAACAATATTTAAATATAAATAACTCATCATCATATCCATGTACGAAATAAAAAGTTTTTCCTCTTAAATGCCATATAGGCTATTAAAGGTTATTGCCAAAACTAACATAACAACATTTAAACATAAATAATCTCATCATCATATCCATGTACGAAATAAAGAGTTTTTCCTCTTAAATGCCACAGGCTATCAAAGGTTGTTGCCACAAATAACATAACAACATTTAAATGTAAATAACTCATCATCATATCCATGTACGAAATAAAGAGTCTTTACTCTTAAATGCCACATAGGCTATCAAAGGTTATTGCCGCACATTCTGTCATAAATTGCTGCCACATAGGCTGTAGATATCACTGCCACAAAGGCTTTCATTTTTAATTGAAACATAGGCTATAAATATTATTGCCACACAGGCTATAGATCTCATTACCACATAGGCTATCGAATGTCATTGCCACACACAGGCTATCAAATGTTATTGCCACATAGACTATCAAATATTACCACTGCATAGGCTATCAAATGATGTCGCCACACAGACTATCAAATGTTATCGCCACACAGGCTACCAAATGTTATTACCATACAGATTATCAAATGTTATCGCCACACAAACTATCAAATGTTATCCTCACATAAGATATCAAATGTTATCGCTACAAAGGCTACCAAATGTTATCACCACAAAGGCTATCAAATGTTATCACCACAAAGGCTATCAAATGTTATTACCACAGGCTATCAAATGTTATCGCCACACAGGCTATCAAATGTTATCGCCACACAGGCTATCAAATGTTATTGCCACATAGGCTATCAAATGTTATGGCCACACTGGCTATTAAATGTTTTATCGCCACATAGGCTATCAAATGTCATAACCACATAGGCTATAAAGTGTTATCGCCATACAGGCTGTTAGATATATTATTGCCACATAGGCTATCAAATGTTATAGCCACACAGGCCATTAAATGTTATTGCCAGACAGGTTATAAAATGTAATCACCACATAGGCTATAAAATGTAATCGCCACACAGGTTATCAAATGTTATCGCCACACATGCTATCAAATGCTATGGGCGCATAGGCTATCAAATGTTATTGCCACATAGACTATCAAATGTTATCGTCACACAAATTATCAAATGTTATTGCCACACAGGCTATTAAATGTCATCGCTATAAAGGCTACCAAATGTTGTCACCACAAAAGCTATCAAATGTTATTACCACACTGGCTATCAAATGTTATCGCCACACAGGCTATCAAATGTTATGGCCACATAGGCTATTAAATGTTATGGCCACACAGGCCATCAAATGTTATCACCACACAAGCTATCAAATGTTATCACCACGCAGACTATCAAATGTTATCGCCACACTGGCTATCAAATGTTATTGCTACACTGGCTATCAAATGTTTTATCGCCACACAAGCTATCAAATGTTATCACCATATATGTTATCAAATGTTATCGTCACACAAGCTGTTATATATATTATTGCCACATAGGCTGTTATATATTATTGCTACATAAGCTAGAGATATCATTGCCACACAAGCTATCAAATAGTTTTACTTGCCAACAACATCAAGCATTAGCCTTTCAACCAATCAACTATAAATCTAATAAAATTTCAGCAATATAATGACTAATAATAACACCTTTAACTTTGAAAGCTCGTATCACCACGTACACTCATTCTTAAGTCATAATTTATCAACATCTCGTGAAAATAAATAAATCAAGAATATAATAATCTTTCATCTATGTATGCCTTAATATCATCACATTAAACAACATTTCATTCCATTGAGTACAAGTTCATGACATTTAACTAATCACATATATAATACCATTAGCTATTTACTTACCTCCTCCTTCAAGCTTATTTAGCCGTTGATGGTCCCGGCTTATTCCCACTATTATCCTCAATGCCTCAAGGACCTAATGTCTCGAAATTAGGAAACCTTATGATTATTTCCTAGGTAGCTCACTCTTCTCCCTCTCCTTCTTCTTGTTCTTCTTTCTTTCTTTCTTTGTTTTCCTTCTTCTGTTGTATTTCGCCCTTATCTCTTCTCTTACCAAACCCTAATGGTAGAGAATTATAATTTGTATTCTTATTTTAATAAGACAAAAGATTGGGGCTTATTCTTATTAGTTGAAAGTTAAAAGTTTTACTTTTAGTCCCTCTTCTTCACTCCTTAAGCACCTTTATCCATCTCTTAATCCATAGATGCTCCTTATATTTTTAATTAAGCTCTAAAACACCATTATTTATGATACTATAACATGCACACAACATAAGATAATTTACCATGCAACCATACAAACATTGCATATATGTACAAATGTCCCAAATGTAATGGTGCAAGTGTCATCGTTGTGTTTCTCCAATTCATATGCCTAAAAAATATCATTTACCCTATGCATATATTCAAATATAACATAATTAAAATACATATGATTTGGGTTGAGGATGTTACAGTTACATACATCTTCTCTATCTTACTAGAGAATATCAAACAATAATCTTTCGTGGAAAAACATCTCTTTTATATATGTGGTTCTGGTTCAAGGCCATGTTTAACAAAATTTACTTTAATTATGTGAACATGTTTTCTTTTGATGTTCTGCTTAACATGGACCATTTACATTTTGCACATTACACATTAATCAATTCATGACTACTAGTTTTAATAGTGGGACTTTAGAATATCTAATAATCTTACTCAATGGATTTGCTTAACTAGTCCTTTATCTTCCACTCCTATTCTTTTCCCTATAGTTCAACTGCTTTATAATTGTTCCCCTAGTGGCCAATCACACTTTCTTGACTTTTACCTTATATTCATTTCATCATTTTTTTTTTCTTTTTTTCCTTTTTTTCTTTTTTTTTTGTTTGCTCTAACTTTTGCTTAAGCCTCCCTTTCAAGTTTATGACTTAGTGTGTTATTTTTTCTTTTTATTTTACTTTATGATTTTATGCCCTAAATTTTACCTAAGCTACCCTTTCGAGTTTTCGACTTAACAGACTAGTTCACTTTTCTCTCAACTTACATAAAGCATCATTTCAGCTTATCGAGATTTATAAGTTCAATGAACTTGTTTCCATCCATGTCTAATAATTTCACTACATTACTTGAGTAGATTTGTTTGACCATATAAAGGCCTTCCTACTTTATCTTGAATTTTCCTTGAGGATTTTGAGTTTGTGGCTAGACCACCTTTACTAAATCGTTAACCTTTATCATATGTAACTAACCCTTTTGTTAAATGTTCTGGCCATTCTAGCTTGATACAGTTGGATAAGATATAGAGCCTTCAATTTGTTCTCATCTAATCAAGCTAATTGTTCAAATGTGTTTTTCAACTACCAGTATTTAAGGACACTGAACTCAACCAACACTTACAAGGACCTCAGCTAGCTGAATCGATAATGCCGCCTCTATCCCATACACCAAAGAATATGGTATCATTTTGATCAACGTCCTTATTGTAGTTTGATAACCTTGCAAGGCATATAGTAACTTCTTTGACCAGTCCTTGTATGTTTTGACCATCTTTCAAGAATATTTTTACACTCTTATTAGTTTTCTCGATTACCCCATTAGCTTGTGGCCTATATGGAGATGACTTATGTTGAGCTACTTCATACTTCTCTAAGATTACCTTAACCTCAGCCTGAAAATGAACATCGTTATCCATAATAATATGATATGGAAGGTTGAATTGATAGATAAGATTCTTCTCAATGAATTGGGCTATTTTCTTTGCCCTTAATTTACTTAAGGCTTCAACATCTACCCACTTGGAAAAGTAGTCTACTGCCATTAAAATGTACCTATGCCTCCTTATAAAAGCTAGTATGATCTCCCCAATCACATTGATGCCCCAAACTACGAATGATCAAGGTGAAGTTAGATTATGTAATTCGTTTGGTGGCAAATGATTGATGCTACCATGAACTTAGCATTTATGACAACTTTAAACCATTTAAATACAATCTCGCTCCATGGTCTAGTAGTATCCAAGCCTTAGGATTTTTATCACTAATACTTTCCTATTCATATGAGGACCGTAAATGCCTATATGTACTTCATCCATGATTGTGCTCGCTTTTTCCTGTGTTAAGCATCTCAAGTGAATCCCATTAGGCATCCTCTTATACATCACACCATCATGGACTATAAATTGCAATGCCAATCTTCATCTTTATCTCTTCTTTTAACCTTCTTAGGGTTTTCACCACTCTCTAGATATTTTTACACGTAATAGTACCATAGGCAATTCTCCACTGACACTTGCACCACCTGTAACATCCTCAACTCAAATCATATACATTTTAAATTACGTAATATTTAAATATATGCATTTGATAAATAAGCATTTAGGCATGTGAATTTGGAGAAAAAAACAACAATGACACTTGCACTGTTGTAATTGGGATACTTG
>CATIWR010270848.1:0-77712 GCA_949677035.1 Omphalea diandra | reverse complement strand
TATATATATATATATATATATATATATATATATATATATATAGGTGATTTATATATAATTAATTGTCAGTTTATTGTTTAGTGATATTAATTTTGTGATAAAATAAATAAATAAATAATAAATATTTGTTTAGCATATATATGAGATAATAATCATGTGTTTAAAATTAAGGTATATTGTGTTTGGTACTTTGTATATTTTTGAAATATATATTTGTATTTGGTATGCATTTTAATTGGGTTTTTATAAATCTCTAATTAAAAATAATTTTATGGGTTGGCATGGGTGTTACCACCAAAGTGGAACATTCATTGAAATTCGTAGAGTTATTTTTAATTTTGTTAAAAGATAATTGCGAATTAATGTATATAATAACCTGCCCAAAGAGGATTATTAGATGCATTGATTTTGGGAGTGCTTGTTGGAATGAAGTTATATGTTTTTAGAGTAGCATTAGTCTAGAGAGTCTATATGTCCAAAGGGAATAGATTTCTCGAAAACTGGTGTGAACTCGATAGTGTGCTTCATAACTAGAAATTTTGTTGCATGTGCATGTTCTACCCAAAAGGGAATATGTAGTAATGCCAGAATTTTCTAGATTGTGTAAATTATAAGTTTAATTTTATATATAGCTCAATTCTAATACATGCTTTTATTTTGCACAAACAGTCTCCTTTAGTCTCAACAATAGTATTGCAACTATTGAACTCTTGACTAGCACAAACCTTAAGAGGTGAAAAGAGGACATTCAGTTTGTTTTGGAAAAGGGTGAGATAAATTATGCCTTTTATAAGGATGAGCCTATTAATGGCTATGAGGAAAACTATTCCTGAATACCTTAGGAGTAGTTTGCCCCCGAATGTTACTGCCAAAATTTTCCTTGTTGCTATAGAAAATAGATACTTTGTATTCGATAAGGCTGAGACTGGGACCCTAATGAGTCAGTTGACCGGTATGAGATATAACCATAATGGGAATATGAGGGATTACATTCTAAATATGGTTCACCTTCAAACCAAACTTAGGGGTCTTAAACTTGAGATGCCTATAACACCCAAAACACTACATGGACCATTAATGACCTTATAACTAAATGTGATGCTGAGGAAAAGAAAATTAAGAAAGAGAAGGGTAAAGTTGTCATGCTAGTGACACAACTTAGGGTTGATCCTAAAAAGGATAAGGATAAGTTTAAACCTAATTATTATGCTCCTAAGAAGAATTAGAATTTTAAATGGCATGGTAGGAGTCGGACAAAGAAAGGAGGTGATTTGGAATTGTCTACAAAAGTAAGGTGAAGTGTTTTTATTGTCATAAAGAAGGTCATAAGAGAAAAGATTAACATCAATTCACAGTTTGGCTAAAGAAGAAAGAAGAAGAAGGTATTCCTTTGGCTTATGTTTACTTTGAATCTTATACAGTTGATGTGCCACCTAATTTTTGGTGGCTTGATAGTGGTGCAACTGTTCATGTTGCTATTACCTTGAAGGGGTTCATAAGCAAACAAAAGCCAAGTGAAAGAGAGTCCAAGCTTAGAGTTGAAAATAATTTGGAGATAGATGTCAAGCAAGTTAAAGTAATTAGGTTAACATTGTAGTCTGGATTTTGTCTAGTTTTAGAGAAAACCTTTCATGTTCCATCTTTTAGGAGAAACTTGGTTTTTTGTTTCTGCTTTGGATAAGATTGGATATCATTTTGCTATTGGTAATGGAAGAGTTAATATGTTTTCAGATTCTAAATTGATTGGCGAATGTGTTTTGTTTGATAATTTATATAGATCGTGTTTGTATGATGCAAGAGATTACGAACCTTCTTGTGAAGCCAATATTGTAGCCATACGATTCTTAATTAAAGAAAAATCCTTTTCATTGTGGCACAAACATTTAGGTCATATATCTAGAGAAAGAATTGGAAGACTAGTGAAAGATTACATTTTTCCTTTTCTTGATTTTGAAGATCTAGATATTTGTGTGGATTGTATAAGAGGTAAATTGACTAAGATTAAAAGGAAAGGTGCTAATAGAAGTTCAGATCTTCTGGAGATTATTCATATTAGTAGACCTTATTCACCTATTATTTGTGGCAATAAATATTTCATTACCTTCATTAATGATTTTTCGTGTTATGTCTATTTATACTTGATAAAGGAGAAATTTGATGCTATTGAGATGTTCAAAATTTTCAAAACTGAGGTTGAGAAACAATTAGAAAAAGTCATTAAAATTATGAGGTCTGATCATGGAGGTGAATATTATAACAAATATAATGAGATTGGACAACATATGGGAGAGTTTGCCAAATATTTAACAAGAATATAAAATAGTTGCTCAATATACCATGCTTGGCAGTCTCGAACAAAATGGTGTCGCTGAAAGGTGCAATCATACTTTGAACGATACGATGAAGAGCATAATAAATAGGTCTAACTTACCTAAATTCTTATCGGATGAGGCTATTAAAACTGCCCTTTATATTTTGAACAGTGTCTCTAGTAAATCTGTACCTAAAACACCTTTTGAGTTCTGGACTGGTAGAAAATCTAGTTTGAACCATTTTTGTGTTTGAGGTTGTCTTACTGAGGTTAAAATATATAATCCAAATGAGAAAAAAATTGACCTTAGAACTACCCGTTGTTACTTTATTGGGTACCCAGCCCATTCTAAAGGATACAAGTTATATTATCCTACACGTGACATAAGGATTGTAAAGTCTATGACTACGAAGTTTTTTGAGATGGATGTTGTTGATCTAGACATTTCTCAACTGCCTATTCATAGCGTACAAAATGAAATTGCAACCATTCCTTTACCTTTATCTCATGAAAGAATTACAAGGGTTCCTGTTCAAGTAGGTGGTGATGATGATAGTGCAATTGATCTTCCTCCTCCTATTGATAATCCTCCGGAGCCTGTTGTAGTTGAATCATTACCTGTTAGAAGGTTTGTTAAGGCGAAAAGGTCAACAATTCCAAATAATTATGAGGTTTGTCTTGGTGAAGGTGATTATAATATAGGTCATGTTATTGATCTTGTATCTTATGATGAGGCTGTTAATAGTGTTTGTTCTGATTTTTGGATTTATGCTATGAAAGATGAGATAGCATCAATGAGTCATAATAGAGTTTGGGAACTAATGGAACTTCCTTCTAATAATAAACTCATAGGTTTCAAATAGGTATTCAAGACCAAGAAGAATTCTAAAGGAAATATTGAGAAATTTAAAGCCAGATTGGTTGCTAAGGGGTTTACACAGCTTGAAGGTGTAGATTATAATGAGACTTTTTTTCCTATTTCTCTAAAGATTTCTTTAGAATAATTATAGCCTTGGTTGCTCATTTTGATTTAGAATTACATCAAATGGATGTCAAGATGACATTCTTAAATGGTGATTTGGGTGAGGAAGTTTACATGTGCAACCCGAGGGTTTTAAAGAAAGTGGTAAAGAACACTTAGTTTCTAAGCTGAAGAAATCTATTTATGGTCTTAAGCAAGTTTCTCGTCAATGGTATCTCAAATTTGATGAGGTAGTCACTTCACTTGATTTTACAAAGAACAAGATAGACCAATGCATTTACCATAAGATCAGTGAGAGTAAATTTATATTTCTTGTTCTCTATTGATGATATTTTGTTAGTTAGTAATGACATGAGGATGATTTATGAAACTAAGCAGTTACTCTCTAAGACTTTTGATATGAAAGATCTTGGAGAGGCATTTTTGTCTTGGGTATTGAGATTTATCGTGATTGGTCTCATCATTTATTGGGTCTTTCTCAAAGGGCCTATATCAATTGTGTGCTTAGGAGATTCAATATGCAATCTTGCAAAGGTGGTGATACTTCTGTAGTGAAATGAGATAAATTTAGTAAGGAACAATGCCCTAAAAATGATATAGAGAAACAAATCATGAATAATATTCCTTATGCAAGTGCAATTGACAACTTGATGTATGCCCAAGTGTGTACAAGATCAGATATTGCATACATTGTTAGTGTTCAGGTCGATATCTTTCTAATCCTGGGTGGGATCATTGGGTAGTTGCTAAGAAGGTAATGAGATACTTGCAAAAGACAAAGGATTATATGTTAATTTATAGGCGTGTGGATGATCTTAAAGTAGTGGGGTATTCGGACTCTGATTTTGCAGGCTGTCAAGATTATATGAAGTCTACTTTTGGGTTATATTTTTCTGCTTGCCGGAGGTGCTGTTTCGTGAAAGACTGTTAAACAAACACTTACAGCTTATTCTATTATACAAGTTAAGTTTATTACTTGTTATGGTGCTAGTACACAAGCTATATGGTTAAAGAATTTTATTTTTGTTTGCTTGTGGTTGATTTTATTGCTAGGCCACTTTGAATCTATTGTGATAATAATGTTGTTGTGTTCTTCTCTAAGAACAATAAAAGTTCGAGTGGTTCTAAGCATATGGAGATTAAATATCTTATAGTCAGAGACTTAATAAAGAAAGGAGACATTGAGATTCGGTACGTTAGTACTGATTTGATGTTAGTTGATCCATAATTTTCAAGAAATATGTTTGTGATATGGATGTTGTGGAGTCTTTTGATGAATTTAGTTAGTGAGAGTTTTGTACTTATAATTGAACTTCTAAGTTAAATAATTTTGCTACATTGTTTTTTCATATTTATTTATATGAGTTGAGTACTTTGTGGTTGTTTGTTATGCGTATGTGCACATTCTATATATCTATAACATGCTATGAGTTATGTGTGATGTGTTTAAGATTAGTTTGATTATCTTAAGCTATATTTATAAATTTCCAATTGTGTTTCTGGAAACAAAGGCTAAGGCATATGTTGTGTGTATTTCCAAAATGGAAATAAAAGCCTTATTGTGAAGCCTTATGAATTTCTCTTACTCGTTTGAATATGTTTAAAAGAGAAATATTTGGAGGACTGACAAAAAAAAAGTATATTGATCACATGTGAGTGTTATTTTCTTGCTACACTACCATATCGGAATCTAGGTTGGTTAAGTTATCAATATTTATGACTATGGATTGGTACTGTGTCAATTAAGGGGCATAATTACTGTCATGATCTGATATTGATAATTTAATGTGGATAGGATTATGTTTAAGGTGTCATTTTATCAATAAACTATATATTTTCTAAAATTTTATGGTCACATTTAAGTTTAAAGTATTTAGTCCGAGAGTCGTTTTCAAAAATATTTTCTTTCATAAAACATGAAAAACCATAATTAATATTGCCCAAATGGGAGAATATTGAAATTTTTGTATGGGCTAATATTAATTATGGGTTTGTTTTAATTATTTATAAAACGGACTGAATAATATAGTTTATTAATTAATGGGTAAGCTCAATTAAAATAGTGATAAAATGAGTTATAGGTTTGCGACACCTTTAGTGGGCCGATATAAAAGACGGCCAGTGTAGGCCTATTTTAACATGAACCTGTGATGGGTAGGCTTGTTAAAATTTATTATAAATAGGCTAAGTCCTCTCTCCTGCCTTCATAACCCTAACCCTAATTGCTACACCCATTGTAGCCATCTTGTGAGAAGGTTAAAGAGAGAAAGACTTAGCTCTCGTATTCAGTTCTTCTAATCTATTTCTTAGTCTTTAACTTCAGTGGTCGTTATTATGGCTCACAACAATCTCAGATCTATTGTACAAACAGGTACGTAATTTGTTTCCGCTTAACTGTTGAATGGTGTTCTAAATTTATGTACTAAATCCTAAATTTTTACATGCAAGACATACCATATTGCCATGGTAAACTCTTCACCTGATAACTCCATAAATTTTGTTGATCCAAAAGGGCAACACCTTTGTGAGAGGATAGGTGGGCCTCCATCTAGTGTTATATCATAATTTCTCTCATCTTGATTAAATCGAGTCTCAATACCATGCAAATACATTGAACAAAAAGCTAATCATTCTTTGGCAATATAAGCTTCTACAATTGAACCTTCTGGTTGGGCTTTATTACGCATAGTTTGCTTTAAATCACAAAGTGATCTATTAAAAAAACATAAAAAAAAGTTATAAGAAAGAAATAAGAATAAATGAATGAAAACTATTATCACTTTAGTTTAGAATATTATCTTACCTTTTAATTGGATACATTCATCAAAATTGAACTAGCCCACCAATTAATGCCTCAGCAGTTAAATGAATAGATAAATGGACTGAGACATTAAAAAGGGCTAATGCATAGATCATTTCCAACTTGCAAAGTATTAGTACTATATCATCTTTTATTTTCTCTACTTCCTTTTCATTTCTATTCTATAACAAAAGTACTAGAAAAAAAAATTACCCAACTCAACCAACACATTGGAAACATTTTTTATCAAGCATTCACGAACTCCTATAAGAAGAATTTGTTGTAATAATGCATGCCAATTGTGGCTCTTTAATCCTGATACTGTTTGATCATTTGAATTGACACATTGAGAGATGTTAGAAGCATATCCATCTAGAAATTTAATAGATTTTAAAAATTCACAAAATTCTTGCCTTTCCTTCTTTTTCATCACATAACATGCATATGACAATGCATACTTTCCATCACTTCTTGTTAAGTGCAACTCATATCACATCCGCATGTCCTTTAAATCTTGTCCTACCTTCGCAGTATCTTTTGTTTTTTCTTCAATACTCATCAAGGTTGCCAATATAGTCTCGGCTTTTCAACATTCATTACATTTAAATTGTGTCTCAACCTTAACTTGTCCCAAAAAGGCAAGTCGAAAAAAATACTACATTTGGTCCAATTCAACTCCTTAATGGCATGCTTTTTCTTTCTCTTACTTGGATGTTTCCCTAGTGTCAACATAGACAAATCATTCAACTGCATTAACATATCGTCACCAATTAACTCTATAGGTGATTTCCTCTCTTATTTTTTACCATTAAATTTTTTACTTTTTCTTTAAGCATGATCTTTTAACAAGTATCCACGATGATCCATATAGCATATTTTATTTCGTAATAATTAGGAGAAAGTTTGATCCGTACAAATTGGACTTGCCATGTACCCTTTAATACTCCATCTAGACAAATCACCATAGGTAAGTAAGTCATTGATTGTCCACAATACAAAAGCAAGCATTTGAAAGTTCTTTCTACAAAATAAATCAAATGTTTCTGCTCCGTCTACACATAATTCTTTGAGCTCCTCTATTAATGGCTATAAGTATACATCAATATCCTTTCCTAATGACTTAGGCCGTAGAATTAATAGTGACAACATTTGAAATGGTGGCTTCATGCAATCCCAAGGCAGAAGGTTTAATGGTGCCAAAATCAGTGTCCACATACTATTAAGTGTTGTTTATGTTATCGATTGGATTAAAACCATTTGCAACTAAAGCAAGCTTATGTTACAAGGATCATTTGCAAACCAAGGAAACTCTTTATCGAAGTCTTTCCAAGCTTTTGAATCAACTAGGTGCATCATAAATTCATCATCAATACATTTCTCCTTATGCAAAACCATCATTTTAGCTATTTTATACGACATATAAAGTCTTTGAAGTCTAAGCTTCAACAAAAAATACCATAAAACCTTATGTGGGATCTTTTTCCCCCTTTCATCATTGAGTTTCCACTGAGATGTGCCACAAATGGGATAAAAGTTTCATTTATCTTTCTAATATAAGACGTGATAATACTTATAAGCAGGGATAGTAACATACCACAATCTCAAATCTTGCAAGATTTTTTTTTTTTTTGCCTCATAATATGAATTTGGGAGTGTCTCACCATCATGATAAGATTGCTTCAATTGTTCGAACAACATATCCATAAATTTATTGCTCACGTTATTATACAACTTCAAATGTAACAACTTTATGATAAAAGAAAGTCTTAAAATCTTCTTGCATCCAAGATATAATTCAATTTGAGCATCCCACATAGGTTCATTAAGATAGCTTGGCATATTATCTATCCAAGCAAGTTGATCATCCAAATTTTTATACTTCGATGATTCCCCATGATGAAGCCATGTCTTGTAACATTTGTCTATCCCTTTAACAAATAGAGTATCTTTAACTACTTTTTTGACTTTTTAAGCATAAATTCAAACAAGAAATACAAGGACATCGTATGTCACATTCTTTGCCATGTGTTTTTCAACAAATTTTGTAAATGACTTCACCATGACTTACACATATTGTCCCACCAACCTTTAAGTTGTCCAGTAAAATCAGAAATTAATAATTTATCATTATTAGGGTCGACTTAACAGTTAGATTTATAGACTAGAATAGTCATAACTATCTCATATAAAATATTTAAAATCATATATTCACTTAAACCATCAATGTTCCACTCATGTATGATTTTACCTCATACATTAATTGAACCGTATCTCTATGATCTTTATACTGGACATCTAGAGGATTGAGTTTTTGTAAAAATTCTTTGTTTTTGGAAAATATCTATTATGATGATCTTATTAATTGAAAATTTTTCTTGAAATTGATTTTCAATTTCCTGAATATCTTCAATTTCTTTTTTAGAGATGACATATTCTAGGAGTAGTTAAAGTGGCTGAAGATGTTTGAATAGGACTAGGAATATGAAAAGAGTTTAACTTTTCTTGAATTTTTTGTAAAATATCTTTATCATATCCTAACTTGCAATCATTAGTTGACTGAATAAGTTGAAAAAAAGGTTTAACAGGATCAACCACAAAAACATTACTGGAAGATCTAGATTTGGAAATATTTTACAATTCTATTTTGTCTAATTAAGAAGCAATAGTATAGAAAATAAGATTTAAATAATTATTTTGAAATTGAATATTCTTAATATCTGTCAAAGTAGATTTTTTCTTGTCATCATCTACTACATTAATTCTTTTAAAAGGAGAACAAACAACTTCTCTTTCTTGAAAAGTAATTTTAACATCTTCAAGTGGAGGGTGAACTGTTGAAAAAGAATTACCAAAAGTAATAATCCAATTTAGAAAAATTCTTTCATTAATATTAATTTCTTTAAAAGAAAATTCTACTTTTTCTAGATTACAGTATAAAGTAAATTAGATAAAAAATGGAATGTTACATTTAATAGAATTTAAAAAATCATAATATTGTTCTCTTATAACATTTCTTTGTTCTTCATTAAATTAAGTAACAAACCGGTTCACTTTTCTTTATTATAATCTTGAGAAAGTTCTTTTCTCAACATATCTTTATCAATTGAAAATGGTTTTGAAATCACATTAATAGTTGAAAATCTTTCCATTTGAGAAGGAAATGGAGATAGCCTATCAGGTTCAGAGGTAGTAACTTCTTCCTCTAACCTTTGGTCTGCTTCTTTATAAGTAGGTCTAGGGACACTATTTGAAAAATCAACATGTGAGACTTGAACAGGAGTTTCTCTATGAATTATAGGGTTAAAATCTATAGAAGAAATACTTCTACCAAGTCTAGAAGTAGATCTTCTATTATTTTGAAAATCAAGTATACTAAAAAAAAGTAGGTGAACATTCTATCCGGATAGAACCATCATAACTTTCCAAAATACTAGGCAAACTAAAACTTGACTCTATAGCTTTAGGAATAACAATATCATCTAAGTTCCACGTTCTAGCTTGGCTAAACTCAAATCATTTAAGCTTTTTAGGAACATGTATCTTACTATGCTGAGAATTAACTTCAAAATCAAAACTTCATTTTTTGAAAAATCTACACTTAGATTTGGGATCTATAGTGGTTGACATAACTTTATCATAAACTCTATAGATAATAGCAACAAACTTAGAATTAGCAGCAAAATTAATATTTTTCAATTTGATTGTCAAAGTTAAAGTGGCTAAAACTTAACCATAAAAAAAATACTGAAAAATTAGGATAACAATTAAAATAAATTAGACCATTAGCTAAGTTAGATTCAGCCATGGCTAAAATAGAGTTTAAAAAAGATTGATATCTAAAATCTCATAAACATAAAAATATTAGAATATCAAGACCAAGTCTAAACAATGGTTTAACAATAACTTGCACTATACTAAGATGAATATATTTGTATTTTTCTTTGTATTTTAAAATAGCATTGGGAGAAAGCAGTTGAATATTTCCATATTCATGATTTAAAGAAATAGTTTGCTCATTTTATTTATTAGAGTAATCAGACAAAATCAAAAGATCCAATTTTATAAATAGAATTAACATCTTTCTTAAGAATAGACTAATTATGAAGTTGATTTTTTATTTGGGCAATACTAACTTCTTCAGAGTTTAAATCAACATCAGAAGAAAAATCATCTATCATAGACATAGACATATTAAGGGTAGAAGAAGAGGATGCCTCTCTAAAAGTTTGAATAAGTGATTCATTTTCTTGAGATAATCAAGCTCTGTTATAAATGAGGGACCATCGAACTCTCACAGACAACAAATGGTTGACCAACACACTCATAACACAATTGTCTTTTAAGGTTAGTGAAACAATATTGAGGCTTAAGCTCCAACACCAGTAGAGCCGGAAGCTACTATATATAAAAATTTTCACAAATAAAGAAAGTGCAGTATGAAAATATGCAAATGAGCAACATAATTTCTGATATGCATGATCCTTATATAAGGCGAGGACAGAGCATACTTAGTCGAATGAATGCAAGTGACAATAGAAATAAAAAAAAAACTTATTTATTATAGAGAAGAAAATTACGGTGCTTTAAGCCAGAAGGAAAGTAGATAGAGCAAAAGTTAGATAGATTTTTGCTTTTTATCCTAATTTTGTCTTGGACACACACACACACACACATATATATACTTTACAATCAAACTTCAAACAATCTTAAGTCCAAACTTAAACAAGATACAAATCTAAAATAATTGAAAAGGACAAAAGTAGTTGGACATTAATTACATGACAAAATACTTTAACAAATGACCTATGAGAAAAAGAAGAATCTTGATGAACTATAAAATTAGACGAACTGTATACCATAGCAGTTCTCTTCATTACTCCGTGCAAAATCTGGTTGAGATTCTATACTATCTTCATTGTCATCTTCTAAAACTTCAGATAAAGCTTTCAAAAGTAATTTTTTATATTCACTCTTATTTGTTGCAGAAGAAAAAGTAGCTTGCAATTTACTTTTAATGGATAAAAATTCTATCTGTTTGATATTGGTGTAGGGAGCAACAATGTTTTGCGAACTTAACCATTAAAAAGAATTTTTTTGAAAAAAAAAAGATTTTAAAAAAATCTAAAAAGATTCCTTCCAATGATCAATTTTATAAGTCTTCAAAACCCTTTTCTTCAAAACCTTATTCTTCAAAAAATAAGGAGTCTAAGAAAAAAACGTTCTTCTAAAAAGCAATCAATGGCTGCTATGTGTTTTAAATGTAGAAGAATGTGTCATTTTATGAACCATTATTTTATGAGAGGTAAAATCAATGCTCTTGATATTTATGATAAGATAAAAGAACAAATGATTAATTTACTCTTATCAAGTTCCTCATATTCTAAAAATATAGATTTTAACGAAATCTCTTCAATCCAATTTTTAAGTGAAAAAGTTTCTTTTGAGCCTAAAAGGATTGTGATTGCAAAGGTCTTGTGTTTGTAAATTAAAAACTATTAATATCATAACTAAAGATATTAGTTTACTTTTTGATGCTAATGTTTTCATTGTTAAATTATTGTGCTTTTGTTTGCAGGATTACGACTACCATGGCAGCACAAAATTTGTTGTTAATTTACCGATAGTCACCAAATTCCATTGCTAAACTTTTTAGCGAGGAGCACTAAATGTGTTCTATCGCTAATTCATCACTATTTCAAATTAGTAAAAAAATTTGGGCGCTTAGCTATAGATTTTGTTTGTCGTTGTGCCAATTAACTCTAACTTTTAAATCTATTTGTCTATCCTAACCATGGACATAACATCAATATTATAATGACAATAATATGAAAATCCCTACCAAAATAATCTAGTTTCCCTAAAATTTCACTGTAGTAAAAATAATACAAAAAAAATATTAAAGGTAATACAAAAAATTATCCTCTTTGTACAAGTAAGGAAACAAATCGAAATACTAATATCAACACATATATTTACTTATCAAACTAAAATAAAAGTTATGATGAATGCATGATTAGTTTGTCCAAAACACAAAATTTTCATATTTTGCACTCAAACCTTATATACCCACCATGGCTACAAATGCATGCAAAATAATTAATTTGAATTGACAATGTAAGTGGTCCACCATTAAACAAATCAAAAGGAAAAAACTTTAAAATGGTCTACAAGTGCATGAAAAATGTTCCAATCGACGTTACTTTACCTTGATCCACCACAATCTCGATCTCTTCACTCTCACAAGTAATAATATTAGCATATGCGAAATCCATTATATTTTTTTTATTCTCTCGTGTTTTTGGTTTTGTATTCTTGAGAGAGATGTTTTCTCACACAAGATTTAGGGATAATACTTCTTTTTTTATCAGTATAAATGAATAATTCTTTCAATTGATTGAGAATGAGTAAGGCGTGCCTCTGAGAGGAGAATAAAGAAAAAATAGTTAGGTTATTTTCATTCATCCAAGTATACATGAGATAGAGATGAAAAAGATAGAATAGGTTGCCATATCACTTATTCAATGTTTCAATGGTCTACATGACAACTCAATCAGGTTTTTGAAGAGCTAAAACGGATAAAAGAAAAATGATCAAATGGATATTTCTATGCATAAGTTGTGAGTCAAGGTAATTTTGTGTTATAATTTTTTTCATGACAACGATGTTTTGTAGAATTCAATATGTTGTTGTTTAGATGATCAATAATTGGTATTTACAATGTTATTTTTTACAAATCAAAATGTTGTTCATTTATAATTCTTTTTAGCCCTCAATGAGTTGATAAAAGTGATATTAACGCGATAAAGATAACGGGCTTGCAAATTAGTGGCATTGATGGCATTGATTTGATGTGAAAAATATATATTAATAAGGGAAGAAATTTGGTTGAGTTATTTCCTTTATGGAGAAAGATAAGGATATTTTTTTCACATTTTTTCTACTGAAAATTATTTACTCTGGAGAATGATTGATAGAATTTTGTATAAAATTAAGGATATGATAAATACTTCGTATAAATTTAATGAAAATTTTAATGAAATAATTTTTTAATATAACAAAATGAATGAAAAAGATATATTTATATAATTTCAAAAATAAGGGATAATTTAATTGATTATGATAAAAATATAGGGATTTATAATAATTAAATTTTTTAAAAAAACATAAAGTGAAATTTAAGGAAGGCTAGGGTTCAAGCCCATTTTAGTTCCAAGATGTGGAACTTGTTAGAAAGGAAAACGTAAAAGTAAATAGGTTATTAAATTAAACCCAATCGTTTGTCTCAAGTTTTAAAAATCATAGTAGAACATGTCGATTTAACTAGTAAGTGTTTTTGTTTACTTATTTTTATCTGTCTTTTTGAGTTCTTTTTGTTAATTTATCTCTAATAATTTAGAATTTTGTGAATTAGATTATAATGACAATGATAATACGTTTGTAGGTTTATTTACTTAAATTGATGAATTTATAATTTATATGCCATTTGGACCCAAAAAGTATCTTTTCTCAAATTTAGTAATTCAATTGAATTATAACACTATATTTATTGAACTTTGTATAGTATAAGCATATGATTGAGGCTTATTAGCCTCAAAATTCAAACTTTTTTGAGTTTTGATAAAATTGGTAAATCATTTACAGCAAAATAGCTAAAACTAATAAATTTTTGATAAATTTAGCCAAAATTCAAATTGATCAAAATAAAATAAATATCACATGATGAGGAAAACCAATTGACATAAATTTTTATAAAAAAATTAATAAAATTAGTTAACATTAGTTACTAATATTAATTAATATTATTTTAACTCAATTTTAACGTGACACACCATTTTATTTTGATCAATTCAAATTTTACTAAATTTACAAAAATTTTATTAGTTTTGGCTAATTTTATCAAAACTTAAAAAATTTGAATTTTATGGGCTAATAAGCCTATGATTTATTTTTATGTTTTTTAAATTTATTTTCAAGATTTAAATGTTAACAATTAAATGCAAAAGTGATTAATTTTGTTTTAATTATATTGAATAAGTTTATAGCATGTGTTTATGTTGCTATGACCTTAAAATTGATGGTAAACATGGACATAATAATAATAATTAGAGGTGAGCAGACAGTCGATTATATTCGATTTTTTTATCAAAATTTAAAAAATCGAATTTTTATGCTTAAAATTGAATCGAACCAAATTTTTTGAAAAAAATCAAATTATTGAACTGATTAAATAAAAAATTTATTTGTCTATAAACTAAACTGAACTGAACCTATAAAAGTTTGGTTTAATTTGTTTCAATTAAATTACATATATTTTAAATTTGGTTCGATTCAAATTAGTTTGATTTATTAATTATTTTGGTTAGTTCAGTTTTTTTTAAAAACCAAGCCGAAATCTGAATTTTTCTAAAATTATAACCAAACTAAATCTATTTTGTTAAAGGATCAAATCGAACCAAACCAAATTGATTCAATCGATTTTTTCAGTTTGGTCCGATTTTTGCTCACTCCTAATAATAATAATACCTTAGAATCAATACTAATTTTGCAAAGAAAATTATGTTTGGTCTAATGACTTAAAAAATCTAAAAGTATATGTGTATTTGTAATTATAGTCCAAACTTATAAACTTTGTAATTGAAACCTATTTTTGAATTTTAATAACAATAATAGTCTAATTACAAATTTAAGTGTCTTTATTACACTATGATTAATTGATATTTAATTGATTAAATAGTAATCAAGCTATAATTGATACTTAGTTGATAAAAAAATTAATTAATAAATGGGTAATAAGGACACTCATTTTTTTCTAATTTTATAATTGAGCTACAATTATTACTAAAATTCAAAATGAGTTTCAATAGCAAAGTTTATAAGTTTGAGCTATAATTACAAATATACGCATACTTTTGGATTTTCTAAATCATTAGCTCATAATCTTTTCATAATATTTCTTAAAATGTTTATCTAGTTTCATATTTTGCAAATATGACTTACTGAGTATATGATTACATACTTGTTATTTTGATAATGTAGTATTTTTAATAAAGAGAAAATTTAATATTTTTTGAAAATTAGTTTAGGTTGTTCTCGAAATCTTTCTTATCCCATCAGTAGTAGAGACATAAAACGAGTTGATAGATTCACAACAATTGTAATTAGATGTGAAAGAAGCCAATAAGAGAAGCAAAATGGGGTCTTTATTTATTGATGATTTTGATATTCTTGATGGGATTTGAATAAAAATTCTTTCAAAATAAAAGTTGACTCTCTCTTATATCTAATTTGAGTTCACTTCCTTTATGAGATATTCTCATTCGCTATACGAATGAGGATAGATTATATAATATAATGTACCCTCTCTCACAAATATTGAGAGTCCACACTTCATATTGATAGGTGGAGCTCATGTATTTCTGTGTAAAGAAAGCACTATTTTTTTAGTCTTTCAAACCATTGAACAATTTTCCTAAGAATGAGGATCTTGTTCAAGTTGATATGTTTCCTACCAAATATATGAGCCTCCATATAACATTCAAATGTGTAATTTGCAAAGAGGATTTTAAAAAAATTAAAAATGAGGAAAAGCAATGGTCAATTAAATAATAAATTATTTAAATATTGTGTTAATGTCACAGAATATTAAACATTTTTGTTGTGCTTTTTAGTACAACTGAAAATAAATATGAGCGATTTGGGTAATATATATATATATAAATGATTTTTTTTATTTTATATTTTGTGTTATTGCTCTAAATAAAAAAAAAAAAGGACATTTCTAATACAAGATAGACTAACTAATGGACCAGTTAGCAACTAAGTTTTATGTAAGAGCATTAATTTTATCTTTTTTAAAACAATGATTCTTAAAATGTCCAACTCTTTCACACTTAAAACAAATAGGAGCAACAAATTGCTTTCTAGAAAAAGACTTTCTTTTCTTTAGCTCTTTGTTTTTAGAAGTACAAAGTTTAGAAGAGGATTTTGAAGACTTATAATATTAATTATTAGAATGAGACCTATTAGATTTTCCAAAATTCTTTTTATTTGACAATTTTTGTTTATGTTTAACAGAAGGGGGAGTTATCTTTTCATAACCATATTGAGAACAAAACTTCCTAGTTCCATTTTGCTATCATGCATTTTAGATTTTATCTTAGCATTAAGTTTTAAATCAGTACAAAAAGTAAGTCTTTCATTATTAATATGATCGATAATCTCATCATAGGTAAGATTATCATTGTTGATAATTTTGTTCTCATTTGCTTTCTGTTGAACCTAGCTTAGGAGGTTGATGAACCAAGCTTATTTTGATAATTACAAACATATCTAAAAGCTAACTCTTGTCTAAGTTAGTGTGTGAAATCTTATAGGTGCATTAATCTTTTGATCTAAGTCTTTTGAAAAAACATGTTTGTTAAAAACTCTAAGTATTCAAAGTCAATGGGTGTTACCGCATTTCAACAGATGTTGTACCTTCATCAACGGACATTGAATATTCTTAATAGGCGTTGAAGTGACACCCAAATGTGAGCAAAATCTTTTGGACCCCTTAACTAGTGACCCTCTAACTGCACAATAAGCGTTTGATGACTTAAACACTTGAGCTTCACAAACTGACCTTCACAATGGGTGTTGCATTTTCACAACGGGCGTTGCATTTTCGCAACGGGTGCAGCTTATCGATACCTCAACAAGAAATTGCATTTTCACAACAGGCATTAGACCAAGTGACTTGATGTGAACAAAACTCTTAAAGCCTTAACATAGGCATTGGAGTTTTACCAACGGGCATTGGAAAACCTCTCAAGCAAAGCTAAAGGTTTTGGACCCTCCAATGGGGCACCTTCATATTTGCAACAAGCATTGAGATCATTTTCAATGGATATTCAAAGCAAAGCTAACAACTGTTGATGCACTATAAAAAACTTAAAAAATAGAGCATCAAGTTCACAACCTTCTGGAAACTACAACGGACATTGTCCATACCCCAACAGCAGTTGAAGTTGAATTCCAATAGGCATTGAAAAGCTCCAATAGTCATTAAAGGAGTTGGTGACTAAAAAATTAAGAAAGTCAGAAAATGATCGTCTAGCTAGATCTCTCTCTAATAATTAGTTCCAACGGACATTTTAATAAAATTAACAACCATTGAAGTTGTATTCTCACTAAACAATGGGCATGTAGACTATCTAATAGGCATTGAGTGATTACTCTATGACATGGAGTGACAACTTTCTTTTTAATGACTAGTTTTGTGTCTCTGCTTATAAAAGGACCTTCCTACAATAGAAATAATAACAGAAAAATGATAAAAAAAAGTGAGTAATTTTTATTATGAAAGCAATTTTTTGATAAAATGGGTGAAATAAGTGTTATATAGTTTTAAGGAAAGATCATTGTCAAAAGCTTGCAAAAGTAATCTTCAAAGATAGAGTTGAAGAACAAGCTTTAAGACTTCTCTCAAAACTCTCCACCAAATCAAGCATATGTTGTGAGTGTATTCCTTAGAGTTTATTGCTTAAGTAGGAGTGTTTTTTCTCTTCTTTTAAGTTATAGATTCTTTTGAGAAAGTTTACGGTTGGAAATCTTAAAAGATCTAAAACTATTCTTGTGAAAAGTTTAAGGTAATACCAACAAACTACTTTGGGAAAAAAATTTAGTAACACTTGAAAATCTACTTGTAACAACTTGATAGTGCCCAAAAACTACTATTGTAAAGGTGGTTGATAGCACCTGAAAGCTATCTAGATAGTGAAGGGCTCTAATGGGAAAACTAGAGGAGATGGCGTATGTAGGATTATGTTGAAGCACTATAAATTGATTGTCTCGATTCTTCATTATTTTCGCACTTAGTTTTAATCATTTTTACTTGTCATTGCCCTATTCAACCTCCTTCTAGGGCACCAAGGGACAACAATTGGTATCAAAGTTTGTCTTTCTATCATGGCTTAAGTGTTCAGAGTAAAGATCATAGCAAATCATAAGGAATCACAATTAATTCATAAGCCATCGTTCTTCAAATGAGATGATTACAGGTATTGAAAAAATCATGCGGGGATTTTTCTAGACAATGAAACCAATGATCTATGGGACATTGTCAAAGAAGGAAGAGAAGTTCCTACTAAACTGGTTGGAGATGTTCTAGTACCTAAGCCCAAAAGTGAATGGATAGCTGAAAAGAATAAGGCAAATATTGGACTAAGTTGGTCAAACCTAAGTCAAAGGCCTCTTTTGATCTTGACAATAAAGATTGATATGTACTAATGTTTTTATTCAAGTGATGTTTTTACAGTATATAAGCTAATTTTTCATTCAAAAACTAAATCTCCAACTTTGAGGAATATATCTAAATTCGCTGTCAAAAGCTTGTAATTTGCGACTGCAACCTTGTAATAAGGATGGATGAAGCTAGGCCAAAGAAATTCGCAGAGGAAATAACAGTCGCGATCTAGCTAAAGGGAACTTGACTATCACACAGAGGAATTCGCGATGGTGTTCGCGTCCTATGCCGTGACAGCAAATTTCATAGTTGCGAGGAAGGAACCAAGTTTACAACCTCAACACGTTAAGTGTCCAAAGTAACTATTGGAATATTAAAATTCGCGAGGGTGAAGCACCTGTCGTGACCGCAGCCAAAGAAAGTGTTTTTACCTCACCAAAAGAGGAATTTGCAGTCTCAGTCGCGCCCAAGAAGAACATTAATTGCGATCGCGACTTTTGATCGAATAGTGGAACACAACGACTATATTTCTTAGAGCACCAATGGCACATTGATACGTGGACTTGCTATTGGACATAAAATGGGGTTCTCTACTGAGATTTTAAGCTTTTTAATGTAAATTGAAAAATCACAACCGCGAAATGTCAGTCACGACCTCAACTTCAGTCTGACAGACATTTAATGCAAAATTTGTCTAGCTTGCTTTAGAGATTTAGGCATAATTTATTAATAACGTCACTTTGGTGGATGTTGCCTATAAATACTCTACCAAACAAATATAAATGCAAGAGAATTCCATTTATTGTAACCAAACTCTTGCAAATTTACTTCATAACATCTCATTCTTTATGAATTTTTTATTGTTTGGTGTTAGCACTAAACACCTTTTGTAATTAGGTTGAGAGTTATCCTAAGATTCCAAAAATCTTGTAAAGGTTGAAGTGTGAGCCTGTCCAAAACACTTAAATGAGGTTTTGTGTGAGTCTAAAAACACAAAGTGTAAGGGTTGTATGTGAGCTATAAAAAACAAATTGTATATGTTAAGTGTGAGCTTGGAAACACCAATCTTAGTTGAGTGAAATACCTAATTATGAAGAATTAGAGAGTGGATGTAGGGTTTGTTAACACCCGAACCACTATAAATATCTTGTCTTCATTGCTTATAGTTTTTCTCAATTCTCTTAACACCTAACCTTCTCTTTAAAATTTTTCAATCTCCCACCAATTCAACCCCCCTTCTTGGTGCACAAGGGCCAACAAGTGATATCAGAGCCTCATCCCATTTCAAAGCTTAATTGCGTGAGAAAAGGTCATGGCACAAAAAGAAATCTACACCCATTTCAAGCCATATTTTAATAGATCCGAATATACTCATTAGAAGTATAAGATGAAAATATATTTGGATTCTGATGTGATGGATCTTTGGAACATCATTGCTAAAGAATGGAAGCCACCTACTAAGTTGGTGGATGAAAGTGAAGAGTTGAACTCAAAAGAAGAGTGGGTTAAAGTTCATAAGAGATCCAATGGAAGAGATAAGAGAGCTATGACAATCCTTCTGTGTTCTCTCGGAAGAGAGGAAATTATAAGGGTCCAACATTACTTCATAACTCCTGGGATTTGGAAAGCCTTGAAAAACTACCAACAAGGCATTATTTTGGTGAAGTCTAGCAGGCTTGAAATGTATGTGATGGAATGAGAGTTGTTTATGATGAATAGGCTCCTAGCAATTGTCACTAACATAAAGAAGTTTGGTAGAATTCTCACCAACCATAAGGTAAATTCAAAAATCCTTAAATTTTTACCTCTTAAGAAGTATGGTGTCGGGGTTTGCAGTATGCACGAGTCAAATCTGGAGATTGGGAAGGTGTCAACTGATGTTCTAATAAGCGAGCTTTTAACTCATGGGCTAGCTTTAAAGAAGGATGAAGAAATGAAAAAATGAGAGGACAAAAAGACAAATCAGAAAAGTCAGAAAGAAGAACCTCGACTCTCAAATCTTCATCCACATAAAAGCAAGTTGAGGTGTATTCAAATGAAAAGGAAAGTGACAAGGAGGAGGAGGAGTTGGTTATGCATTCAAAAAGAACAAAAGAGCTGATAAGGAGAAGAAAAGAAAAAAGAAGATTCAAGAAAGCAACTCCAAACCCTAAGGAAAGATTGGGTGATGTTACATGCTATGAATATGACAATTAAGGCCAAGTCAAGTATGACTGCCCTAAATTGAAGAAGAAGAAGAAGAAGAAGATGAAAGGTGATAAAGAGAAGAGGAAAAGCTTCAAAGCCACTTGGGATGATAGCTCAAGTGAGAAGGATGAAAAGGAAGAAGTTGCAAACTTGTGTTTCATAGTCAAATCCTCCAGTAATGATGGCAATAATGATGGTAACCAAGAGGTAAATCCTCTTAATTCTTATTCTAGAGATGAATTATATTCTATCATTACCAAACTCACCTTAAAAGTTAAGACTCTAAAGTCCAACACTTCCTTTTTTAAGAAAGAGAACAAATCTTTAAAAGATTATGCTAAGAGTCAAAAGACTCTAGCTAAGGAGTTTGAGTCTCTCACTATTGAGAATTCCAAGCTTAAAGATAATCTCAGTAAATTCACAAAATGAAAGGAGAAATTAGACTTTATCCTTGAAATTCAAAGGAGTCCATTCATTAAGCATGGATTAGGATACAATGCTTTTATTTCTACTACTCCTTCTATTTTCAAAACAGTCTTTGTCAAGGCTAAAGAAGTTAGTCTGGATAACTCAATTATAATACCAAAAGTTTCTAAAAAGGGAAATGCCAAGACAAATGGCATAAAAGGCTATGTTTCAACCAATTCACACACAATTGAGACATGCTCCTTCTAGAGCTAATTATGCCTATATGTATCATTCTTATAAGCCGAAGAGATAAAATCTCTAAAGGCATAGAAATTGACATAACCATATATATAGGTATACATTTTACATGAGAGCACCTCACATGATAAACACTTCTAGAGAATTAGCTCAAAAGAGTTACAAATCTCATAAACACCATGTGGATGCTCCACCTAAAAATGGGACATTAGTGCACTTCAATGGTGAATATTTTTACTATGGTATTTATGGACACATTGCCTATCACTACCTTGCTAAAAGGCATGAAGAGTAAATGGCTAGATCTAACCCTTTAAGACCCAAGAAGATTTAGGTACCTAAGACTTATTTCTGCTTATTTTGCAAATGTACTTGAAATTTAAAATTAGAAAGCAAGAGTGGTATCTAGATAATGGATGTTTAAAGCACATGATAGGAGAAAGAGAGTTTTTTACACAATTAGAGAAAACTTAAAGACTTGGAAATGTATCATTAAAGACGATAGGAAAGCCAAAATCATTGGCATAGGTAAAGTTGGTAATGATATTGATTCACTTATCCTTGATAAAGTTTTGCTTATTGATGGACTGAAACATAATTTATTGAGTACAAGTCAGCTTTGTGATAAAGGTCTTAGAGTTATGTTTGAACTGTAAGCTTGCTATATGTCAAGGATGAGTGATAATAAAATTTTGTTCGTTGGTATGAGAATTCATAACATTTATGTCATTGATTTAAATTTTCTCATTAATCATGATGCAAAGTGTCTAGAATCTACAACAGATGAAGGTAAAACCTGGCATAAGATGCTAGGACATGTTAGCATGGAAATCCTCAACAAGCTAAAAAGAAAAAACTTGGTTGAAGGTATGCCTGAAATCAAGCTTGCAAAGGAAGGAGTTTGTGAAGCATGTCAAAAGGGAAAACAGGTAAAATCTTCATTTAAAACCAAGAACAAGGTAAGTTCATCTAGACCCTTGCAATTGCTTCACATGTATTTATTTAGATCCACTAGAGTACCTAGCTCAGGAGGCATGCATTATGCATTTGTCATAATAGAATAGGTAGGTATACTTGGGAGTTGTTCCTTCCTCACAAAGACTTTTATTTTGATGTCTTTCATGACCTTTGCTAAGAAAATTCAAAACCAAAAGAATTTGAAAATCTCTTTAATTAGAAGTGACCATAGAGGAGAGTTTGAGCATGCTATATTCCATAGCTTTTGCGCTGAGTATGGTATCTCACACAACTTCTCAACTCCTAGAACATCACAACAGAATGATGTAGTAGAAAGGAAGAATATAACTTTTCAAAAAATGGCTAAGACCATGTTAAATGAGTATAACCTTCCTAAGTATTTTTGGGCTGAAGCTGTAAACACTTCTTGTCATATCTTAAATAGAATATTAGTCAGATCCTTATTGAAGAAAACCCCCTATGAGTTGTGAAACAATAGGAAGCCTAAAATTGCATATTTTAGTGCCTTTGGTTATAAGTGTTTTATTCTAAACACTAAAGACAAACTTAGCAAATTTGACTCTAAATCCGATGAAGGAATTTTCCTTAGATACTTTAGTACCAACAAGGGTTATAGAGTCTTCAACAAGAGAACACTTATTATTGAGGAGTACATGTATATTATTTTTTATGAATCTGACCCATTACTTTAAGAATAGGCGAAGATGTTTATGATCTTGCAGTTCCCATGAGTGAGCTAAATATTAAAAAAGAAAGGAAGAATATGGCCAAGCCACAATAAATAAAAAGTGAAGAAAATTCATATCAGCCTCTTCCTACTCGAAATGAAGAGCAAACTCAGTAGGAAAGGGATTGGGCCTACAAGAAAGATCATCCAAGAGATCTCATCATTAGTGATCCATCAAGTTAAGTAACAACTAGATCATCATTTGGAAATGCATGCACCAATCTTACTTTTGTTCCCTTATTAAGCCTAAGACCATAGATAAGGCCATAAAAGATAAACATTGGTGCTTGCTATATAAGATGAACTCAATCAATTTGAAAGAAATAAAGTATGGACCTTAGTTCCTAGACCTAAAAACATTCCATTATTAGAACCAAATAGGTCTTTAGGAATAAGCTTGATAAGTATGGAACCATAGTTAGAAACAAGGCTCAGTTAGTAGCCAAAGGCTATAACCAAAAAGAGAGAATTGACTTTGATGAAACCTTTGTTCTAATAGCAAGACTGAAAGCCATTAGGATTTTGCTTACATTTGCATCTTATATGAATTTCAAATTTTATCAAATAGATGTCAAAAGTGTTTTCCTTAATGGCTACATTGATAGTTTTGAAAGCCATTGCTTTCCTAACCATGTGTTCAAGCTCACCAAAGCCTTATATGGCTTGAAGCAAGCTCCAAGAGCTTGGTATGAAAGGTTGAGCAACTTTCTTGTAAAGAAAGGGTTTTCCAAAAGGTTAGTAGACATAACACTCTTCTCTAAAAAAATGAATGAAGACTTATTGCTTGTGCAAATATATATAGATGATATCATTTTTTGTGCCACTAATGTTTGCTTGTGTGAAGATTTCTCCAAAGTAATGAAAAGTGAATTTGAGATGAGTATGATGGGAGAACTCAAGTTCTTTCTCAGATTTCAAATCAAACAAGGGAGAACTCAAGTTCTTTCTCAAGTTTTTCAAACTTAGGACTTTGGTATCCTAAAAGTTCTTCATTTAAGTTAAACATTTTCAAATGCTGATTTTACTGGATGTACCTTAGATAGAAAATGTACTTTTGATACATGTTAATTACTTGGTCAATATTTAGTGTCTTGGAGTAGCAAAAAGCTAAATTCAGTTGTTTTGTCTATTACTGAAGCTGAATATATGACAACAGGTCCTTGTTGTGCTCAAATATTATAGATGAAGCAATAACTTTTTGCTTACAAGATTATTGTAAATCAAGTGAGCATTAAATATGATAACACTAGTGTCATCAACTTGTCTAAGAATCTCATTCAGCATTATAGGAGTAAGCATATAGATATAAGACATCACTTTTTTAAGGATCATGTTAATAATGGTGATATTGTATTAGAATTTATTGATACTGACGATCAATTGGCAGATATTTGTATTAAACCTCTTTGTGATAAAAGGATGCAATTCATCAAAAGGGAACTTGAAATTATTGATGGAAGTACATTGGGTTAACTTCAACAGTTTCTTCTTTTTCGCCTTTATTAATTCATGCATAATTATTATTGGTTAATAGTGGATGTGTTGTTTGAAATGATTATCATTGAAGTCTTTAGACTCTATAAGCTAAAGATTTTGATTGTGTATTATTTTGATCAAATGTCCCTATATTAATGGAATTCATGACTATATCATTGAGTTTGATTAATAATTTACATCAACTAAGTTTTCAAAATGTTTGCTTATTTGAAAAATCTATTTTAAACTTAGTTTTGTTTTGAAAAACATGCCAACGGTCATTACGAGTTTGCCAATGACTATTGTGTTGTTTATGAGTTCCATGTTATGCTTTTATATGTCCCTACGATCATTGTGAATTTCCAATAATTATTGTTCTTCACTTAATGGGCGTGGTGAGCAACCACCATTGTTGGATAAAGAGCATTTGTTTGAATAAGCTAATGGTCATATCTAACCATCATTGTTTTATTTCACAACAGTCGTTGAACACTCTCAATGGTCATATTTCTTAAAGAAATAGGGAACTCGTCAAACTCCTATATAAATCCCTCAAACCTTAAAATTATTTTACTTTTGCTTTCATTGTGCTTTGGCTCTCTTTCTTTATCTCTGCATTTGTTACTATTTCCTTTGATTTTCATTTGTAATAATCCTCAAACTCAAAACCAAATGGCACCCAAACCTGAATCAACTAAGAGGTATAAGCAAACGGCTAGGAAAAACCCACAACCCTCTTACTCAAGCTCTGAAACAGAGGAAAATTTGGCCTTAATGTTAACACAATAGAAGAAAAGGACATCTGAACCTTCCCCTACACCACAATCCTCAAAGAAATCCAAATATGACGCTAAATTAAAAGGAAAAGGGAAGGATACAGAAATAAAGCAAACCCCTTTCATTGTCCAAAAATTCCACCTTAAAATGGCGGAAGAGAAGGAATTGGCCCTTAAACTTCTTAAAAGACACCTTGGGGGAGGTAAATTCTTCGAGTGGGGTTATCTGTAAAGGTATGGGTTGGCAGAATAAGTGGAGAAACTTATTACAGGAATAGGGTGGGAACTCTTTTGTCACATAAAAGAGCCCTCCTATCTGTAGCTCATAGTAGAATTTCTCACAACATTGAAAATTCTGGGAAGTAATTGCCACACATATGCACAAGAAAGTACAATCAATTTTAGACTTTTAGTAAAAAATACACCTTAAGACCAAATAAGTTGGCAAAATGCTTAGATGCCACCACTACTGGAATAACATAGCATCCTTCCACTTTCAAAGTGGATGTAAATCAATTTTGAAAGCCAATAATGGATGGAAAGAGCAATTACAATAACAATAATAGTAAGACATTAAAGATAAAGAGCTAAGCCTTGAGGATAGCTCACCTATTCATTACTTGGAACATCAATAGGAGAGGTCAATCTAATGGTAATTACACCATCACAGACCTGTTCTATCTCTAGTGCATAAATAATAAGCAAAGAATCAACACACCCTTGTTCCTGATACGAAGGATAGGTGATCAAGTCAACAAAGGGAATGAATTTGTGATGAGGCATTACATAACTAGGATTGCGAAATATGTGAAAGTTATTCCCCCTCCCCCAACAAAAAAAGAACTTAAGGAAAGAAACATTATGTTGGAAAACTATCACATAATGAATCCATTTGTTAAAAGATGTTGTTGAGCATGGGGATCCCTTACAGGCTCAACTCTGGCCTAATAAGGAGAATACTAGAAGAAGGAGAGATCTCTAAATAAGAACAAGATGATGAAAAGGTTAAAGAAGCCTTCAAAATAGGAATTACTACTATGGAAGAGACTAGAACTAGTGTCCTTTGCTCCTGCTACACCTCTATTTAACTTTGAAAAGATTGTCCTTGATTAACTAGCAACCATCTCCAGTGTTGTTCAACGGGTTGAGTCCTTTACTCTCTTTCTTCACCAAAAGCTATAAAAACTTCAAAAGGATATCAAAGATGTCAACCAAACCTTAGATTGGATAGTGGAAGGGGTAAATTTATAACCTGGAACATTAGCTACTTCAACAGAGTTAGATACAGTAGCTGAGCCCAAAGACAAACCTAAAACCATCCCTAAGGCCCTCACCTCTAATTATCTCTTCCATCTCATATTGCATATTTTGTCTTTTATATTTGTTTTCGAAAAAATTGTTGATGTAAGGGACAACATTTCTTTAATGATACAAATATTTTCTCTTTTTGCTTATACTATTATTTGAGATTTCATTTCCCCTGTTGTTGTTATACTTGTGTATTACTTTTTAATAATGACAAAAGGGGAGAAATACTAAGAAAAGCAAGAATATAAGCAAATAAGTTAGGGGGAGAAGGTATAAGAAAGCAGGCCAAGGAATATGTAATACATGTGACTTAATTTGATTTTTTTTCAAGGGTAATAGATATATGTGTGAATTTGTTTTGAAAAGAACTTGGTATGTATAACTTGTTATAACAGTACATAAAATTTGAAACAAATGGGGAGTAACATGATCTATTATAACTTATGCATTTGAAATTGAATCATATTGTTTGATAGTTGTTAATACTTAAAGTTTATATAATATACATTTCTCACTTCTTACAAGATTGATTATCCTTGACAAATTGTTTGTCATCATAAAAAAAATGGGGAGAATATTGAACCTAGCTTAAAAGGTTAATAAACTAAGCTTGTTTTGATGATTACAAATATATCTAAAAGCTAACTCTTATCCAAATTAGTGTGTAAAAATCTTATAGGTACATTAATATTTTGATCCAAGGCTTTTGGAAAAAAAGTTTTGTTAAAAACTCTAAATATTCAAATTCAATGGGTGTTATTGCATTTTAGCAAGCGTTGTACCTTCATCAATAGGCGTTGAATATTCTTAACAGGCGTTAAAGTGACACATAAATGTGAGAAAAATCTTTTGGACCCTTCAATTAGTGACTCTCTCAAGGCACAATAAGCGTTGAATGACTCAAACACTTAAGCTTTGCAAGTTGACATTTACAATAAGTGTTGCATTTTCACAATAGGCGTGGCTCATCGATACCTCAACAGGCCTTGCATTTTTATAATAGGCATTGGACCAAGTGACTTGATGTGAACAGAACTCTTAAAGCCTCAACGGGCATTAAAGTTTTACCAATGGGCATTAGAAAACTTTTAGACAAAGCTAAAGGTTTTGGACCCTCCAATGGGGCACCTTCATATTTGCAACAGACATTAAAATCCTTTTCAACGAAAAAAGAAGCATCCAAATAGATCTCTCTCTGACAACTAGTTTCAATGAACATTATAATAAAATCAATGGTCATTGAAGTTGTATTCTCACTAAATAATGGGTGAGGAGACTGTCCAACAGGAGTGAAGACTGTCCAACGAGCGTTGAGTGACAACTATATGACATAGAGTGACAACCATCTTTATAACAGTTAGTTTTGTGTCTCTGTTTGTAAAAGGACCCTCCCATAACAAAAATAATGAGAGAAAAATGATAAAAAAAAATGAGTAATTTCTATTATGAAAGCAATTTTTTAATAAAAGGGTTGAAAACAATTGTGATCTACCTTTAAGGAAAGATCATTATCAAAAGCTTGTAAAAGTCATCTTTAAAAATAAAGTTGAAGAACAAGCTTTAAGACTTCTCTCAAAACTCTCCACTAAATCAAACATATGTTGTGAGTGTATTCCTTAACGTTTATTGCTCGAATGAGGGTGTTCTTTCTCTTTTTTTAAGTTGTAAATTTTTTTGAGAAAGTTTATGGTTAGGAGATCTTAGAAGATCCAAAACCATTATTGTGAAAGGTTTAAGGTCATACCTATAAACTATTTTGGAAAATGATTTTAGTAGCACCCAAAAGTCTACTTGTAATGGCTTTATAGTGCTCAGAAACTACTGTTGTAAAGGTAGTTGATAGCGCCTAGGAGCTATTTAGACATTGAAAGGCTCTAGTGGGAAAACTAGAGGAAAGAACGTAAGCAGGATTGCGCCAAACCTTTATAAATTGGTTGTCTCGATTCTTCATTATTTATACACTTAGTTGTAATCATTTTTTCTTATGATTGCCCTATTAAACCTCCTTCTAGGACATTAAAGGACAATACTTTCTCAATGAATAACTTGAGTAAATAAAAAATGAATCTTTCTTTCTAGAAAGCATAATAATAATCAGTTCTTAACAATAATTTGGTAAGGAAAACATCTTTATACCGATGAAAATTTGTTAACTTAGGATAAGTTAGGTTACTTAAAATCTCAGAAGATCTAGTTTGAAAATAATTAGGGTTACCTACAAAACATTTTGTGATTATAAAAATCAAATGGGCCATAAATCCGACACATTCATTTGTATAATAGCTTGACCTTGTAGTATAGAGGCCATTTTGATAGCACTTAAAATATGATTTTTGTCAGTGCACTCACATAGTTATCCAACCAACCTTTCAATTAGCCGGTGAAACTAGAAATTAAAAGTTGAGGAATATGTGGATCAAAATGTTCCTTAATCTTATAAGTAGAAACTACAAAATCTTATAAGCAGAAACTGCAATTGCCATCTCATGTAGAACATTTAAAATAATGTATTCACTTAAACCATTAATGTTCCACTGATAGATGGCTTCACCATCATACATTGATTGGACCATTTTACCATGATCCTCACATTAAACATCAAAACGAGTGGATTTTTTATAAAAATTTCTTGTTTTAGAAAAATATCTTACATAACTTTTATTAATTGAAAAAATTTCTTAAAATGGAGTACCTAAATTTTGAATTTCATTCAAGTCATTAATTTCTTCCTTTTATAAATATTCTTGGTGAAGTAACAAAAGGAGCTGGCTAAGAAACAATTTGAGAATCTATTTTTGAAATTCAAAGAGAGTTTAGTTTCTCTTAACATTTTTAGTAAAATATCTTTAACAACTCCTAGCTTATAATCCTCAGGTAATTATGCAGGTTGAAAAAGAGGTTTATCAAAATTGACTATCGGAACACTTGAAGAAGAATACTAATTTGACCTAGAAATATTATGCAATTCAATTCTATCTAATTGAGTAGAAATGTTATGTAGAATACGATTAGAATAATTGTTTAAAACTGAATATTCTTAATATCTCTCAAAATAGGTTTTTTTTTTTTTATCATCATCAACCTTTCAGGAGTGAAAGAGATAACTTCATTATCATTTTCTGACCTTTGGTAAACTTCTCTATAAATCGGTCTAGGGAAAGTATAAGAAAAATCAACTTGTTGCAATTGAGAGGGAACCTCTTTATTGTTGAAAATAGAAGTAAAACTTCTACTAGATGAACTCCTTATAAGGAGTCAAGAAGTAGAAGGCCTACTATTTTCAAAATCAATAAAATATGAGGGCGAAAATTCTACAAGATAGATCCGTCAGAATTTTTAGAAATACTTGAAATATTAAATCTAGATTCAATGGATCTAGGAACAACAATATCATATAAGTTTCAGGTTCTGGCTTCGCTAAGCTTATCCCATCTGTGCTTTCTGAGAACATGGATCAAACTATGTTGAGAATTAGCTTCAAAACAAAAGTTTCATTTTTTGAAAATTTGCACTTAGATATAGGATTTATAATGGTAGACATGACTTTATAATAAACTATATAAATAGCAACAATAGACTTAGAATTAATAGCAAAATCAATATTTTTTATATAGTTAAAGTTAAAATATCTGATGCTACTATTATAAAGATCTTTGAAAATTTGAGAGCAAAGAAAAGATAAGAGAGAAAATGGAATGAAAACACACTTTTATTTAAAAACTTTAATTATAGAGAAAAAATAATTTTTAGACATATTTTGCTTCATATCTTAACTCTACCACAAACACTCAAAATACACATTTATATAGACATAGTTTTGGACTTCAACATTATTTAAATCCAAACTTAAAACACTTACAATTATAAAAATACAATTGTCCTACAATAATGCATAACATACAATATTTTTGAAAATGAAGATAGTTGAGTTGTCAAAAGTACAATAATTCAGATTCCTTCAATAAAGCCATAATAGTTGTCCTAATTGTCTTGTGCATAATCTTGTTAAGATTCTGCACAATCCTCTAGGCCATCAATATGTTCATCTTCAGACACCTCAGATAAAGCTTTTAATAATAAATTTTTTTGTATTCCTTCTTATTTGAAGTAGAAGACAACATGGCTTGAAGCTTGCTTTTATTAGTGAAGAATTCCATGTGAGCTAGACTTTGATGAGGAGCTATTGTGTTTTGAGAATTTAACCAGTTGACAACAACATTTTTGTCTGTCAAGTTAATCTTGAAATTATTCCACCATTTTTATATTAAAAATTTGCTAAAGAATAGGTATTTTATAAGATAAATACCATTCTTTAGGTTCAATTATCTTATAATTCCAAGACAAGATCCAAGGGATACCAAAAATAGTTGAAAATGATAGCAAAGGATCTTGATTATACTTAATATTCACAACAAGGAGCTCAAAACTTGATTTAACTGTTGGAGGGGAAATATGAATAACTCCTAACCAAAGTAATGCCACCAAATTTGAAACTAAAGAGGAAAAGTGACATTAGTTCCTTTAATAAAATAGAAAACCAAGAATGGTTGAAAGTTCCTAGAAAGAAAGCATTTTGCCAAGTTTGCTGGTAATCCAGATAATTGTAAGTGTGGGGATTATGCCTTTTGGAGAATGATTTCTCTGTGAGAATACTTTGATCTTAATCTAAAGGAGAAAGGAATTTGAGAAGTCTACACTTAAAATATAAGATTTTGTATGGGTCCTCGTCATCCATAACATATGCAATTTCTATCAAACCGAAATCAATAAGGATAAGTTCATAGAATACTTTGGATTTCATGGGTTGAGAGGGGAAAAATGGGTGTTAATAAGAAGTAATTTTTAGATACTTCCAAAAAGGATTCTCCCATAATTTCTGGTTCAATATAACAAAATTTCATTAAATAGGGTCTTTGAAAATAAGCAAAGGGTTCTTTTTTAAAGGCTTAAGAATAGGATTCTGAAGAATTGGATTTCTTAGAATTACTGGAAGAAAGTTTAGTATTGTTGGAAGAAGGTCTAGCAGAGGCGTGGTGGCAAAGGCGAGTACCAAATTAAAGTAGAAATTTTATGAGAAGGTGTGCCCATCTTGTTTCCTTCAGATAAAATCTAAAACTTTTTAAATTCAAGATTTTCCTTACAAAAACTCTTGTTAGAAAATCAGACAAAAAATTAGAAATATCTTAATACATTCAATTTCAAAATCAAAATTGTTTAAAATAGCTTGTCATTTGACAAAAACTTGTTTTGAAATAAAAATTTTTAACTTTTTTTTTCTAAAACATATTTAGCTGCGGAGTAGGCAATTCTTAATAAAATTCTTTTATTTACTAAATCATCTTCAAATTTTGTAACACATAAAACAATTGACAATAATTCCTTGTTAATAATAGAATACTTCCTTTGGATATCATTTCACGAGCCAAAATAGTATCTTATTAAAAACTCATTAGTATGATTAGGAAGACATTATTTTAGAGTACCACCACATGCAACATTTGAAGAATTTGTCACAATAATAAGAAAGACATTTAGATGAGGGATGGTTAAGCAAGAAAGTTTTTTAACTTTTTGTTTTATAGTTTTGACAATATTGGTGTGTTTTGATGTCCATGCATAAACATTCTTCTTAACACAGTGAGCTTGAAACTCTTCATTTATATGAATTGCTCGAGGTTTAGTTGGAATAAATTTTTCATCACAATCTTTCATATAATGTAAAGTAACAATATGTTTCTTTTTGTTCCAAAAAGCATTTGAAATAGTAGAACAAACATTATCTTGAAAAAAATTTTCAAATTCTTTAATTTTTTTTGAACAATAGACTTTTGTAATTGATAATCAATTCTTAAAATCTAGATTTTCTTTGATAAAAAATTTATTTGCTTCCTTTTATTTCTGATAAAATTGAAATTAATATCAAGATAAATAGAAGTTTCTTACAATAAATTTAATTATGTAGAATTTATCGAAGAAACAAACTTCAAACATATTTCTCTTACATAAATAGTTGTAACAATACCCTTTTCGCTAACTCTAAAGGATAAATAAAAAAAAGTGAAAGGATTTGCTAAAACAACTCTTATTGTGAGGTTTTTATCTAAAATAAAAAAGGTTTGAAAACAAATATCATCACAACATATTTTAGCATTTGATAATTTGTAATTAATGTTTAATCTTCCACCATTTGTAGTATAAAAGCCTTTTTGTTGATTTTTTAGTGTGTGGTGGGGATTAAACCTTCTTGGATACAATTTATGTCAGCTCTATAGTCAATCATAGCAGTAACGGTCAAATGAAAATCATTGTTGATAATTAAATTAATAATAGCAATCCATTTTTTGTAAGTAATCTTAGAAATAAAGTTTAAAAACTCTTTAGTTGATAAATTTTCAGTTTTTTTAGTTAGAGCAATCAAATCTCAAGTATTTGAGGTACTGGTTTGAGAAGTACTAAGTTGATTTTGAATCATATTTGAAACTAGATACTTTAAAATTTCTTACTTAATCAAGTTGTTTTTAGTTTTTAGCTCTTAAATATCTTTCTTCTTGTAGTTTCGAAATAGTTGGAGGAGAAAGAATCTTTTTGTCAAATCTTTTGAAAATATCATCTAAATTATAATTTTCAAATTTAGTAGCAGGTTTGTCAACAATAATATCTTTTAATTTTAAAAATACTCTTCTAAACTTTTGGATTTTCAATTTTTTAATAACATAAAAAAGAAGTCCAATATCCTTAGAAATAGTATTTATAATTTTAAATTACAAACATAGGGTCCTTCACAATCACTGTCATTTTCAGGCTTAGAAGAAACTTTTTCACTTGAAGACTGGATTGTAAGAATTTCTTTAAAATCTTCATTTTTACTTTTAGAAGTAGAATTGTTAGATAATATTTAGTTTTAGCTCTAAAATATATTTCTTAATATTTTTAATTTCTTCTTATAATTTCAAAATAGTTGGGGCAAAAGAAACCTTTTTGTTAAATCTTTGAAAATATTAGCTAGATTGTAACTTTAAAATTTGGTAGTAGGTTTGTGAACAATAATATCTTTTAATTTTAAAAATACTATATTGAACTTTTGGATTTTCAATTTTTTAATAGCAAAAAAAAAGAAGTCCAACATCGTTAGAAATAATATTTATAATTTTTAAATTACAAACATAGGGTCCTTCAAAATCACAGTCCTTTTTAAGCTTAGAAGAAACTTTTTCACTTGAAAATTGGATTGCAAGAATTTCATTAAAATCTTTATTTTTACTTTTAGAAGAAGAACTATTTGATAATAAAATATTAACCATTTGCTCTTTTAATTTTATCAGAAATGTTAAGAGCATTAATTTTATTTTTCATAAAATATTGATTCTTAAATATCCAACCCTTCCACATTTTAAATAAACAAGAGCAACATATTGCTTTTTAGAAAAAAATTTTCTTTTCTTTGGCTCCTTGTTGTTAGAAGTACAAGGTTTAAAAAAGGATTTTGAAGACTTATAATATTGATCATTAGTTTAAGACCTTTTAGATTTTCCAAAATTCTTTTTCATTGACAAATTTTGTTTATGTTTAGCAGAAGAGGGAGTTATCTTTTCATAACTATAATGAGAACTAAAACTTTCTAGTTCCTTTTCTGTTATCATGCATTTCAGATTTTATCTTAGTATTAAGTTTTAAATCAGTACAAAAAAGTAAGTTCTTCATTATTAATATGATTGACAGTCTAACCATAGGTAAGATTATCATAGTTGATAATTTTATTCTCATCTAACCTCTTATTCGCTAACGCACTTTCTTATTCAATAACTTGGGTAAACCAAAAGTGAAATTTTCTTTTTCATAAAGCATGATAACAATTAGTTCTTGAAAATAGTTTGATGAGAAAAACATCTTTATACCAATAAAAATTAGATTATATATATATATATATATATATATATATATATATATATATATATATATATATATATAGAGAGAGAGAGAGAGAGAGAGAGAGAGAGAGAGAGAGAGAGAGAGAGATGAATAAAAATTGTTCTGAAAATTTAATTTGATTGAAATGTCTTTCATATTTATATATTTCACAATTCTAATTTATTACACTATTATTAATTTAATCAAAATATGAATTGAGCTAACATTACACTCAATTTGGTAATTCTGATTTATTTTGATCATTTTAAATTTTTATGCCAAAATACTTAATAACTATAATATATTAATGCTTCAAAATATATATTATATGAAAGTAAAAAATTTAAGAAAATCTAAAAATTATCTAATTACTCATTAAAACTATTAAGAGATTGTAATTTATAGTTTAATAATCATTTTAATTAAAATCAAATAATAACCTATATTCTTGATTTTAATTAGGATTATATTAAATAAATACATAAGTTTTAGTTTAGTCAATAAAAATATATATGAGGTTATATATGTTTATATATTATATTAATTAAGGATATGTTTATCAATATATAATTATATAATTTTCTTTTCACTCTTTAAATGAAAAAGTGCTTTCCTATATATATGAGAAAGTAAGGGGGAAGTTTACAAATTCAAAGCATTCCCAAAAATGTAATATTTTTGTACAAATCAAATATTGTAATTCAACGTTCTAGAGTTATTTTCTCTTAAAATTTCAATCACCAAACATCTGCTTAATCTATATTTATGATCATTAAAATTAAGAATAAAAAACTCAAGTTTCAATCATTGACTTTGACAATAATTTTTTAAAAATATTTTATAAACAAAAAAGAGAAAATTTTATTATTCTTTTTTGGAAAAATAAACATGCGTGATGCTCTTTATCCACTCTAGTTGCCATTTAGCCTTAAATAACTCTCAAAATAAAAAAATTTGTCCTAATTAAAATTAGTACTATTTGGTTTGAGGTTCACTCATTGACATTTGGCGATTGAGTATTCTAACGTTGCAAAAAAAATATTTGGTAAATGTTAGCATTTAACATTTAAATTTTAAAACTAGCTTTTAACATTTATAATTGAATTTCAAAAATTAATTTTGTTAGCATTTAAAATTAAAAACCTAGTGTTTAAAATTTTCTAGTATTAGCCATATATTTATCATTATATAAATTTGTATTTCATATAAAATTTATTAAAATATAAAAATAATTATCTTTTTTTTTATCATTTTACAATACAATATTAGATTCAATCACTAAATTATTAAATAGTTTATATTTATTGACCGCTGATCACTGAACTAAATAGACCCTTAATTAGACCTTTAAAAAATTGTAGAAAAATTAATTCTTAAGCCTAGTTTTTGACATTCTTTTATTCTTTTATTGTTTAAATTGACTATCTAACTTTTATGTGTTATACATATTTCTCAGTAATATTATACATATTTCTCAGTAACATACTTATTTTCTATTTATTCCTTTAAAATAAAAATTAAAGCTTGATTTTTTGTGTTCTTATAATGATTATATTTATCATTTATACACATTTTCAGTTATTATTCATAAAATTTTGAATTGTAATATAAAAGTAATTTTTTATGAGATAATGAAGAAATTGTAATTTTATAACTTAATTTTTTTAAAATAAATAGTTTACGAAAAATTGGAAAACAAAAACATTTAGATATAAAAGTAATACTAGTACTAATTTATTTCATAAAAATATTTATTTGTGATTTATTTTATGTTGATTCATAATTTTTTTAATATTTTCACACTAAGAATTACGGTAGTATGTTATGCTTCATTGAACTTATTTTGATATTCAATCAATTATGATTTCCAACATATTTTTTTTAATGAGCTCAATACAAAAAAGCATGAGCATACTCTTCACACATAATAATTATTAAGGTTTTGTGATCACTTTTTTAGAAAGAAAAAAATATTTGTCATAAAAATAAGTAATTTGATTCATAATTATTGAGTAATTTTTTTTATTTTGATGGTTGTATATGAAATTTAATATTAATTGTATGATATTCTAATTCTGTGCAATGATACAAAAAAGTTAAGATGTATACATTTTATTTGTTCGATTGTATTTAGAATCAGTATATGTGTTACCCAACTACCGGAACTCAAAATATATTTTTCTAGTAAAATGAAATTTAAAATCTTATTAATTAACATTTGATTTTTAATAGATATTGTATTTCTTCTAAGAGGATAAAAAAGTACTTCCATATGCATAGAATTCAAAATTATCACACTACCATTAATATCAGTGGGCAACTTTTACATTTTAGTTCTTTTTAGCCCATTCATCCCCACTAAATTACACTATTTGCCACATCCCTGATAAATTTCTCTATAACAAAAGGACCAATAATTTTTTTTTTTAAAGAAAATAAAAACATTGCGATATAGTTCTCACTCTCCTCTCCCTCCCGCGATTACAGGTACTTCTGGGCCCCCTTTCTCTCTTTGAATTCCTTGATTGGATCCAATCCAAGAATTCGATGTGAATCTTATGCAATTGGGACAATCTAGGGTTTTTCTTTTCATTTCGTTCCATTTTTCTGAATTGCTGGTTGGATATTGTTAGGGTTTGTGGGCAGATCTGAGTAAGGTTTCATTTGGCCTTTTTGTTTTCCGGTGAATTTTGAAGATGTTTTGGCGTATGGCAGGCCTCTCCACGGCGACGCCGGTCTGTGCTTTTCTCTTTTTGGCATTCATTTGATCCTTTCTTTTAATTTCATTTCTTTGTCTTTTATTCATTTTTCACATATGTATTAATCTATCTGCTTGTTATGTTAACATCCCTGTTTCCTTGCGGTTCCTCTTTTTCTTTTGCTGGGATAGGGTGGGAATGCAGAAGAAAATTGACATGTTGAATTTTAGTTGTAAACGTAATCTGAAACTTTGGGGTGATGCATCAGTGTAATGTATAGGGCCATTAATGGGATTTTTGAAGTTTCATTTTGTTTTGCGGAGTTTGGTTGCGGAGGGCAATTGTATGAATTTTGTGATGGCTGTCCAGATGTTAGTTTTATAGCTTTTAGATGTTTCAGTTATTTTGTTGGCCAAATTGAAAAATTTTCTTTACTAGTTCTATTATAATGAAGTTTACGCTACTTTGGAGATCAACATGGCTTTTATGTCTGCCTTAAAATTTTCTTTGTTGTGAACACCTAATGTCTTTGCTATTTTATGTTATTTTTTTTATATCGGTTAGAAATGTAGTTGACATTTGTCAATAGACTGTTTCCTGATTGAGTTGTATTGTTTGGACCCCTGGTTCATTTGAGGGACTTCTGTGAATTCTATGGATTGCCAACTTTGGAGCTGTCATGACCTTGCAGGCATTATATGATCAGAATGCCAAAGACTTAACCATCTTGTTAATGATCATGGTTTCATAGCTATTTGTGCTTCTTTACATTGTGTTGCAAATTCTTTTTCGGGTAGAAGAGACCTTAGAAAAGATTAATACTGTAGTAAGGTCACTCGTGGCATGTTATGGGATGTGGGATCTTAGAAAGGAGCTAATTTAATGATTTGCAGTCTGAAATTGGAAAAACAGCTGAAGAGACGGTGGAATAGCACTGGAACGAATATGAAAATTATGCAGAAAAATAATGACTTCTTGGGGGGTTAAACTGTCATATCTGGTGGATAATGTTTGGAGGATGGAGTTCTAGTACTGTTTCATTTTAATTGCTTTTCAAAATCAGCATTTTGTTTATGCTGTGTTTGTTTCTCTTTACTCTGTTGGTCAGCCTTTTCTTGGTGCCTCAGGCTTGCACCTGTGCCTAGGCTCTAGGACACATTGGTGTTTTGGTGTGTGCTTTGTGCTTTTAACAACTATGGAATTTTTATAAATTGAGGAGCTAGAAAGAGGGATTGAAATTTTATTTGCTACCCTGTCCAGCTTACTATATGAAAAATGAATTTTCAGTTTTTTAACAGTAGTTCCTCCAACTATTTTATGCTTTAATGTTTATATAGATGCAGATAGTGGTTCCTTTTCTTTTTCACCTTAATTTTGAAAATTTTGTGTGAAATTACAGGTGGAGACAATTTTAGATAAGGAAAACTTTACATTAGAAGAGCTTCTTGACGAGGATGAAATTATTCAAGAATGCAAAGCCTTGAACGGGCGCCTCATTAATTTGTAAATGCTCTTATCAACTAAAATTGCTCTATGCTTTCTTTATTTTTCTTTCACTGCTTGGGCTCTCTGAGCATTTCATTACCTGATGAGATATTGTAAATTTTTATTTTGGCTATGCTCACAGGGAAATATCTTTAAAATTTTTTATTGACATAAAGAATTGTTAAGGGGGCTGATAAATGACTTTTTGCTTGTGAGCCTGATTTAAATCTTTAGTTGTTGCATTGGACGTGCTGCTGGAGGAAATGATGCTTTTTACTTTTTATTTACTTTTGTTTACAATTATCATGTTGAAATGGGAGGAAGCTCTTCTTTTAATATTAATATTATAATTTATAAATAATTATAAAAATGATAAATTTAATAAAATTATTATATTATAAATTATTATATTTATAATATATAATATTATTCTACTTAGTGCATACAATAACTTATAATTTATGCAAGTGTGCTAAATTGCCTCATAACTAAGCCAAAATGTGAAGGTCACCATTGCCAAAACTCCTATTTCTTTGGATCTTTATCAATTTTAGTTGACAAGCTTATACAATGAGGTATGCTAAATTGAAAAAAATTTACAGACTTAATTGGTCGTCAAGTCATGATAATGTCTATTTTTATTTGATTTGATAAGTTGTCAACAAGCCTTTGCATGAGATCAGACTGTTACTGCATCATTTTTGTTTTCTTTGGTTATCAAGAAGAATGTAGGAATGGATTGGATTTAGATTAACCTGAGCAGTCCTTTAATAAGGTTTTTGCATTCTTCTTGATCTTTTTTTTGGCTCCAAGTTTGTGAAATTGTTCTTTAAGCATATTTTTACGTGGGATCTTAAAAAGGTTTATATGAGATATGGAACAATATATTTGTCAACAGAGTTGCATTTTCCACTTTCTTTGCTACTACATTGATATCAATAATTCTAATAATGTTATTGTGTAGTCTTTTGGGTTGGTGATGCAAGATGAACATTTTGTTGGCATGTATATTATTTTAATGCTTATGCTCTCGTACTTTTGAATAACGATAATCCTTTGAAATTTGATCATAAATTCTTTTCCAAGTTTACCCTTTGCATTTTGTTATTTATATGTTGTCCGGCACTGCAGTTTGCGAGAAAAGGCTCAGGTTGAGCAACTCATTCGCTATGTTGTGGAAGAAGCTCCTGAGGATGCTGAAAAGAGGAGAACATTCAAGTAGGTTTCTAGATGTTACCCTATATCTGGATGGGATTATTTACCTACCCTCCCCTCTCCCCAGCCCCTTTGTTTCTGGCAGTAGATGTATTGCATGATATTACTGTTTCATTTTGTGCTTAGGTTTCCGTTCATTGCATGCGGGATATTTACTTGTGAGGTTGATATTATACTCAAGACATTGGTGGAGGACGAGGAGGTATGAAGTTTTTCTCTCTGTGGCTACATTATATCTCTAACACTTTCTGCACTAACTTTTCTGTCATTATGTGGCAACAGTTGATGAATTTATTGTTTTCCTTTTTGGAACCAAAGCACTCTCATAGTACACTGTTGGCTGGGTACTTTAGCAAGGTATCTCACGATGAAATTTTGCAAAGTTATAATTTATAAAAAAAAGAAAACTTATAAACAAATATCTATTAGGGCTTCTATCTTCTCTTTCTCATTTATGTGAAACTACAACTATTACTTTACTGGGTTTTTATGTCCCCCATTTGTTATTGCTAGGTTGTCATATGTCTGTTGTTGCGGAAGACAGTTCCTTTTATGCAGTATGTTAAGGTAAATTAACCTCTTCTTTAAGAAAGATAATTGTTGCTTGTTAGATGGTTCTTCCCTTGTATGCAGGTGCTTATTATTATGATTTTGGACATTCTTATAAAATGAGAAACTAGAGAAGAAATGAAAAAAATATTTTTTTCCTGACTATTGAGGATTTTTGCAACTTCAACTTCTGGAAGCTGGCTATATGTAGGGGTGAGCAAAAACTCGATCAAACTAGAGAAACCAACCTAACCAATGCTATTTGGTCAGTTCGGTTTTCTAGTGTAAATCGGTTTGGCTCAGTTTTAATTTTTAAAAAAATTCAGTTTTTGGTTTAAATTTTGCTTTCTACATAAAAACTGAATAAACCAAAATTATTAATAAATCAAAACAATTTGACTCAAACCAAATGTAATTTAATCAATCGAACTGAAATTTTTGTAAATTTAGTTCAGTTCGGTTTGTGAGTGTATAAAGTCCAGTTTATTTGATTTTTCAAAAAATTTCGGTTCGGTTAGGTTCTTAAAATGTAAAGTTTGATTTATTTGATTTTGGCAAAAAAACCAACCGCACAAACTGAATAGACTGAATGTTCACTTTTAGCTATATGATAGTGTAGGCAGTCTTTTTTAATAAGACTATTGCTTTCATATTTTGGGCTTCTCAGGAAAGTTGTTGCTTGCCCTCCTGTTTTGCTTTTCGTGCAATTTTGTATTTTTGTAAACATGAGGGTTGCAGTTTTCTGCCTTTCCTATCTTAGTCCTGATTGCATCAACATTTTTTACTAAACTCTAAATTAAATGTATTGAATGGTATTTTTACTAATCCCTTATGTTGCAGTAATGCAAAGATAGAGCCTGAAATGATGTGTCCAACTTCAAAGGAGGCTATGGAGTTTCTTATTATACTCTTATTTGCATTCACCATCCTTTTCTTTTGGTTCTCCTTATATTCTTCCCTGACAAATGACAATAAAGTGGCGATGATGAGAAATGAGGACTGGAATAGCTCCTTTCACCTTTATGTAGGGGCCTTTGATTCCAAATTAGTTTATGATTTTCTTTTGAAATTTTTTTACAAGTATTAAGAGTATCTTTTGAACTTTAGCATTTTGATCAAAATTGAATCTTGAATATTCTACTTCTCCCTTCCAGTGGAATATCCCAACCAGTTTTAGTTATGCTCGATTTCTTTTAACTTATGACTGCCCTATTCTTGATTACATTTTTTGTTGTTTTGTTAAAAAAGACCAATTTGCTGAACTGTGGTTTTATTTTTGTGAGTGAGTTAAAGGAGCACTCGAAGTTTGTACATATTACCACTTTTGTTGAAGGGAAGACATAATGCTAGAGGCAAACAGCCCTTTAGTTTTGTCTTGAAAGAGCTTGTAACGTTCAGTATTCTGTTATCTACATGGTTCACATTTGAGATGATATACTTAATGATGATAGCTTCACATTCATTTGAGGTTATATGCAGTTGGGCTGATGCTGAATATACTATCTTTTGTACTTTCATCTTTGTATAGTTTCAATTTTGCTAATTGTGTAGTTTGATGGTATTGTCTTGTTGTCAAAGGTTTATCCCTTATTCATGCTTAGTTAGCTGATTTGCTGTCTTTTTGTTGTCTCTAGGCTCATCAACAAATTCTGCGGCAGCTTATTGACTTGATTGGCATTACTTCTCTCATGGAGGTTGACTGTTTCTTTGTATTTGTTTGCATTTTATATATGCAATTGCTGTATACGGTGTACTTCGTGCTTACTTTTTCTTTATATGCCTGTAATTTGCCTATTTATGTTTATAGTCTTGTTATTATTATCATTATTGTTATTTGGTTTATAACCTATTTTCTGTTATACCATGATGAAAATCACATCTATGTCCCCTTTCTGTGCTTAAAAGGAACATGGAATAATAATTATTTTCTCATAGCCTTTACAGTATACATAATCTGTATTAAGGTTCATCTTGGAGTACAGATAATTCTCTAGCCAGTAAAGTCTTTTTATAACCTCATTCTTTATCATACAGGTATTAATACGCTTGATTGGCGCTGATGAGCATATGTACACCAACTATACGGATGCAATGCAATGGTTAGAAGCAACAGATGTACTGGAGATGATTGTGGATAAGTTTAGTTCTTCCGTAAGTTGCAGTAATTCTTTGGTGATAATGATTTTTGCTTTTGGATATAGGGATTGTCTGAAATCTTCTTGGCTACGTGGTGGATGAAGATGTGCTTTTACATAAGTATTTGTACAGGTTGATTGGTGTTAACAACTGTTTTTTGATTTGGATTTTGAAGGATTCCCCGGAGGTGCATGCTAATGCAGCTGAAACATTATGTGCTATGACAAGATTTGCTCCCCCTGGTCTTACTGCTAAAATCTCCAGCCCGAAGTAGATTTGCCTCTTCTAATCTCGCGTGGCATTCACTTAGGCTTCTACTTCTGTTTTTGTCTGATTGTGAATCTTTGTTCGTGTGCAATTGCAGTTTTATTGGAAGATTGTTTCGTCATGCTTTGGAAGAATCACGTCCAAAATCTGTTCTTGTTAACTCGTTGTCTATATGCATATCTTTGTTAGACCCTAAGAGGCATACATTGGGGACATATCATACATATGGCCACCAGCTTAATCATGGGTCCACTGTAACCGCCAGTCCTGAGACAGTTGAAGGCATGCTTGAGAGCTTAGGTAAGACTTTCTTTCTTGATGCTGTTGATTAGCTTACTTTACATCTAAATCTCCAATTGCCCCTCCTAGTCCCTGTCTTTTTTGTCTGTAAAGGGTAGTTGGGGGCCTCTGAGCATTGGGAGAACTCTTTGTGAACTTGTGAAGCAACCTTTCTCATTTTCTATTATCTACAACTATGTCGTGAGGACTGCCCAAAAGGCTTGGCCTGGGTCTACAGTAGTATGTGGTGCAATGCTTTGTTACAGATTGACTGAGCTTGAGAATTCATCACAAATAGTTATTTCAAACAAAACAGATGTATGTATGCATCCAGTCATACGATTCATATCTCAAGGATAGCGGTATTTGAGTGTTTTCATCTGATAATGGATGTCACCATTAATGTAAAGGATCTTCTTTCTGAAATCTGTTATCTCTTTCTAATCTCTCTGTTCCTTTCTTCAATTGTCAATGACGTAACATGGACTCATCTTGGGACAGAGCATCTGTATCTCTTGCATGTCCCCCTTCCTCATCTCTCACTTTTTCCCCTGCATTTGCACGGATAATTAACTAAACTTGTTCTTTGTGGGTGGTTTTGGAGTAAGCTTAACTGAATTGTTTTGAGATAAACAAATTTAAATAGGTAAGAGTATGTGCCATGGAGCTGAACCAGCAAGCTGCTGTGAAGGAATAAGGTGGTTATCATCAGTTGTTTGTGATTAGATTGTGGATAGTTTTCAGTGTTGTTTGTAGCTCAGAATGTGGGTATCGAATGTGGGTAGATAATATAGATTTTCATTCTTTGTAGTGGGTGCTTATGTTAAGTTTTTTGTACTTTTCTCTTCTATATTTCAATGTTAATGGAAAATAGAAGGATAAGTTTTTACCATCCAGAAAGAAAATCATTGTTCTCTCTAATGAACTCTTATTTCATGATCTTTTAAAAGATTTTCCAATCAAATTGTCCTATAACTAGATCCATAACCTGGGACCATAATAGCATGTTAGATTGGGACTACTAAAAAGAAAGACTGATGGAAGGAGTCATATCATTTGTTTTAACAGTTATATATAGTGAAAAATGTCTTTCGTTTTTGTGCTCAGGTGATCTGCTGAAGCTTCTGGATATTTCATCTACTGAAAGTGTATTGTTGACTACATATGGTAAATTGCAGCCTCCTCTGGGAAAGCGTCGGTTAAAAGTAATTTTTCATTTCTTTGGCTTCAGGTTTCTGATTACTGCGATATTGGATTCTTTATGTTCTTTCATCTGCTTAATTTGGGTTGCATTTGGTTAACGTTTAATCATTAGTTCTTTTTATCATGTATATTGCATGTGAAATTTGACTAAATATTTTATTTTATCAAATCATTTATTTTAATCCTTGAATTTTTATAAATGTCAATGAAGTTCAAAGGTCATATGCAAAATTTAGCAAAATTTTATAAATAATAATTTTTATTATTTTTTCTTATTGAATACATTAACTAAAATAGCTATAAAAAAGTTAAATAGCTATCATAATGCATTATGTAAATATAGGAATTGGACAATTTCTATATTGATAAAAAAGTTAACTATTTATGTCTAATACAATGTTAATTATAGGCTCTGTTTATTTCACGAAAAATAACTTGTCTGAGGAAACATTTTTTGAGGTAAATGTTTTCTAAGAAAATATCTAAGTAATATATTTTTTGATGTTTGGACCACACTACAAAAAATATTAATTTTTGTTTTGATTTATAAAATTATAATAAAATTTAGATCATAAATGTTTTATATTAAGACTATTTATTATTTAAAGTAATAAAAAATATATTAAAAATGAAATTTTTTTGTGGGTCTTACTTATTACTGACGATCACTGTCGGTGACAGGTATCGGTAATCAAGGATGATCAATAATAGTAAATATATGTATTTATATAATTTATTTTTTATTTTAATGAGTTTGTCAAAATCCGAAAAATGAATTCCTGTTGTCAAAATGGGAAGTCATTTTCTTGAAAAATGATTTAGTTTTCCCTTTGATTAGGAAAATATTTTCCGTTGACTAAATTTTCTGGATGTATCAAACAGAGGAAAATGCGGAAATGTTTTTCTGGAAAATATTTTCCGTGAAACAAATAGAGCTATAATTGATGAATAGAAATTGTATCTTCCTAGAAATCATTTTAAAAAACTAGTTCATGTAATAAAATCCAAAATATTAATTGTATATAGGGAAACAATAGTTCAAGTTACTAAAAAATCGAAATAGAAAAAAATTGTACATGAGAAAAAAGAAACTAGAAGATGAATGTTATATTTGTTTTGTCAATTAAAAAAAGAATCCTAATAGAAATGGAATTCTTGTATAACTATTAGAATAGTTCACATTTGGAAGGAAAAAAGAGAAGAAAATAAGAATCTTAACAAAATAAGGATTTCTGATATTTTATCTTTACTGTTCTTTTTATAATATATGCATTTCATGTGATTAAATTTTGTTAGAATTATTAAATATTATAAGATAATAATAATTTTGTTATTTAAAAAATAATACAAAAGTTTAATAGATTTTCTTAGATTGTAGACTTTGTTTTTGGTTTTTGCACATTAAAAATTCTCTAATAATTTGATTCCTAAATGTATGCTTTTATGTAAAAATAAATAGTGAAAGCAAAAAAAAAAAAGAAACTATGCCTAAAAAATTTATCAAATTCTAAAACAATTGAAGTGTTTATTAAATGCAACATAACACAATTTATATTAATTCATAAAAGATCTATGTCTATCTCTATACTATATGAATGGCTTTAAAAAACCTCCAAGATAAACTATTTTTTTTCATTTTATTTTTTTGGCTTTCTTTTAGTACATATATGTGTATATGGTAAATTTGATGGTGACAGATACATTATTGTCCTATTATGTAAAAATTTAAATTATGTGTAATTTGTTAATTACTTGTGATAATTTCTATCATTATCTTGGCCAATTTTATCAAGATAAAAATTATCCAAAGTAATAAATAATTATAGATGCTGATGAAATTATCATCTTAGATATTTTAAAATTATACTAATTACAACATTGTAATACAGTAACACGTACGGTATTATAATGTTCACCATGTGTATATATTGTTATTATCATGATTTCCCTCATATCCGCTTGACATGAAATTTTTTGTTTAACAAAAATATCTCTTCTCGTTTCAATTTCTCTTTCTTTTATGACAGAGGTCATAATGGACTTTTAACAATTCTCTTTGTGGATTATGGTTTTTATCATTCCTAGAGTTGGCACAAAGAATGAATGTTATACAGCATAAGATCAAGCAGTAAAATATGCTGTAAAACTTTGACAGCACAAATAGCATTACTGTTTTTTTTTTTTTTTTTTACTTTGTTTGAAGAAACTTAATCTTAATAGGATTAATTTAGTATAAATGGTACAGGAAGTTTAAAGATTCAAGAACCCTATATATATGTATTTGTTTTAATTCTTTTCCTTATTTTATTTTGGATTCCTTATTAATTGAATTCTTATTTTTCACCAAATAAAAGTAAAGGATAAATTTGTCATTAATAATATTAATTATGTCCCTTTTTATTCATATGTTCCCCTCATCTGTGCTCTTATATATAGTATAGGGTATAGATATCAAGTGATATATGGCTAGGTTAATGGTTCTATAGGCAAACCTTATACTGAGTTATTTATTTTGAACTCAATTTTTTCTTGCAGATTATAGAATTCATCTCTGTCTTACTAACTGTTGGAAGTGAAGCCGCTGAGGAGGGATTGATTCAACTTGCTGCAGTTCAAAGAATTTTAGAGTTGTTTTTTGAGTAAGTTTTACTGCTCCCGACATGGTAGGAAGAGTAATTAGATCCCATGTTTTATTCATTGGCCTTCTGTGGTTATAGGTATCCATACAATAATTTTGTACATCACCATATAGAGAACATAATATTTTCATGTTTGGAGAGCAAGAATACTGTTCTTATTGGACATCTTCTCCGTGAATGCAATCTTGTTGGAAAAATACTTGATGCAGAAAAGAATTTCACACTGGTAGCTGACCCAGGCAAGGTAATATGCTAGTCACAGAAGCCATTGCCCTTGGTGATGTATTGCTTTGTATTTTTGTGATTTTACTGCTGATTTCCTTAACCCTATAGTTCTAAGTTTTATATATATTTTTTGTAATTTGAAGGTTATATCATTGATATTATTTTTGTTCATTCTATAGCCAACAGTTTCTGCTGATGGTAGACCTCCGCCAAGGATAGGGAATATTGGACACTTGACACGTATATCCAACAAACTTGTGCAGTTGGGAAGTAACAATGATGATATTTTGACATGCTTGCAGGTTTATCTCCTTTCAAATTATCAATGCATGTGTTATGATTTTTTTTTTTTGTGTGGGAAGAATATTGATAGCATAACACTATTTCCAACTTGTGGAGCTTTGATAACCCTAAATAGGTTATAGAATAAGAGACTATTGAAGGAAGAGAACAAAGTTCATCGATAAGGTAGCCTAAATTTCTGGTTACTCAATCAAGAAAATAAACTACCATTTTCTGGTTTTATTTATAAAAAATTCTACTTCTAAAGCTGATAATTTTAGCTCTACTTATATGTTATTTATAGCCTAAAATTTTACTAAGATCAGTTCTTGAACATCTATTCTAATATAATCAGGACTTATCTTTATAAATAAAATCTAACATGATTGAAGGGTTCATAACCCAATGCTAATATTATTTTGAATGAGGACTCTGTTTATTTTGCAGAAATGTTACATGTTTTCTAAGGAAAACGTCATGAGAAAATAACTTATATTTTATGGTTTGGTTGTAATACTGAGAAACATATTGCTACAAATTTCTAGTGTTTTTAATACCGTGGAAATTTTCAATTTTCTTTCAATTTATGATATGACTCCCTTGGTCCCCTTTTAATTGTCTAGTATTCTGTTTTTTTATGGGACATCCCCACTTTTACAAAACAAAAATAATTTAGTGTTTATTTTCCTAATCTACCCTTCACTGATACCATGTGAAAATGTGAAATTGATGGTAACTTCATATTTTCAAGACAAACAAAAAGATATAAAACCAAGGCAGTTTAAAGCACCAGGCGCAACTAAGGTGATAAGTCCTATGATTGCCTAAGGCACAAGGCACAACAAAAAGCACTCGCCCAAGTAAAGCGAGGCACAGGTTTTTTTTTTTTTTTTTTTTTTTTAAAAAATCAATCATTCAATATTAGGTTCAAGAAAGGTAGCTTTTGATTTTTTACTTTAATTTGATTTAAAGTTTTAAACAGACAACTTCTTTTGTTTTAGTTTCCTATTTTCATTAGGAAACTTCCTTGATTTTTGATATAAATGCCCTAATGAATATTTGACTTTCGAAAGTAAAACTTTTAGATTTCCTATAGAACTTAAGTTTATTTAAATATCCCTAATTTAAGGAGTTATAAGTGGGTATTTAGGAAAGAAGTTAGCCTATATATTTTTTTTTTCAAATTTCACAAACGTTTATATTATATTTTGTGGCAGAGGCACAGATTTTACGCCTCTCGCCTTTGGAAAAGGCTTCGCCTAGGCGCACAAAGCGTGTGCCTCACTAAAGGTGCCTCACCCTGGAGGTCTAGAGGCACATCAGGTCTTTTGCAACTTGCCTTTGCAGCTAGGTAAGCACCTCGTGTGCCTTTGACTACATTGTATAAAAAACAAATATAATTTCATGAATAAGGGTATATAAGGAAAGTTCAAATAAAAAATGAGTTGACATGATATTGATTATTATTATTATTTTAAGCTATGTGCAAAATGAAAAGTAAAGTAAAATGGGAGAGATTGAATATAAAATATTTGACTAGAGAAATTTTTTTTAGTCATTTATTGTTGGATGTAAAGAAAATATATAAACATGGTATATTGTGGTGACTGGGCCTGATCCCCCAATGGTCATCACTAGTTGCTGGTGATTGGTAGAAGCTACTTTTTGTCAAGAATGTCCAATGAATGTTGATGGGTTAGTTGTCAAAGGCGTACTTGAGGCGCAAGGAGCACCAGGCTCATGGATTTGTGCCTTTGAAGGCCAAAGGTGGGTGACATTGCTCAGGTGCACGCCTTTGGCCTGAGGTGCACGCCTTAATGGAGGCACAAGGCGTAAAACAGGTGCGCCTTTCAAACGTTTCATCTTCAATGAGCTTTTTAATGGTAAAACTAGCATTAGTGGAATCGGAATCTCCCGACCTATCAACATCTGGCATCGATGTGCCAGGAAATCTCCAAAATCTCCATGTCTTTCGCTGGAATCTCACCGGAACTCCATCTCCTAAGTCACCCTATGCTGGTCTGTCCATTTCCAATGTTCACACGCATTCAATCCCTCTCCTTACTATATTTTTTGGATTTTTATTGTTTCTCTCTCCTCTACTCTAAATTGTTGTTCCTGTTTTCTTTAGTTTCTGCTGTGTTTTTGTTCCTCTCTAAAGCTAAAGAGAGCATAATAGTTTTTTTCCCCCTCTAGAAGAGCAGAATAGCGTTTATATAAGCTTTATTCCTTTCTAAGACTGTTTCTTTTTATTATTTTTCAGTTTTATATTTTATAAAATTTTCTTAAAGCTTAATTTATTTAATTTATGCTATGAAAATTGCTAAGTTCTTTCAATTTGTTTATATAGAATTAATTTTTTAAATAATCTTTTATAAATGTTATGAAATTAAATAATTTTCTTTTACGCCTCATGTGGCTTAAGCGTGCACCTACGCCTTGCGCCTAGGCTTCAGGATCTCTTGGCACCTTATTGCGCCTTGTGCCTTTAACAACTATGTGGGTTAGTGAATCTATTCATTTTTACTCCATTATTGAATTGAGGGAAAAAAAAAATCCCAAAATGTTAAACTGTTTCAGCCAAGATGGGTCGTTTGATTGGCCACGGTTATGAATGGTGATGAATGACTGGTGGTGTGCAGTGGACTAATGGGTGTGTGTTTATGTTATCCTTTTACACATTTCTTCTATTTTTATGTCTTTGCCAAGATTGAGAAAAGGAAATCATTTTCCTTGAAAATGGCTGATGTCATGTTTCATTGTGGAAAACATTTTCTATTTTCATTTTCTTGTTTTCTATTTTCATTTTCTTATTTTCTAATTTTCTAGTTTCTAAATGAAAACTTCAAAAGCTAAAAATAGGTTACGTTAGTTTTCTGTTTTTCATATATGGAATCTTTTTGTTATATATTCAATCTTTTGATGACAATTATATATATATATATATTCTCCAGCTGCTCATTAATTTGAAAATTTATTCTTTAAAGTTATTAAGAGTATATATTTCAATAGTGTTAGAAAGAAATAAAAGAATAATAAAAAAAAACTGGTTGGAACACAAGCAACAACTTTAATAAGACCTCTTTCCAATTGATCAAATGAATGCCAATATATAATTATTTCCATAAAAATACAAAGAGCCATCCAACAAAAAATAAAGAAAAAAAAAAGGCTGCTGAAATTCACCAGCATTGGGACACAAACAAAGACGTAAAAGAATGGAAAACTATGGCTACCAAAGAAAGTTGCAGAATTTCTAATGTTAGTTCTACAATTGAAAATTTAGCAAATTTTTTCCTAGTTTTCTATTTAGAGAATTTTTATCACCCAACACCAAACTCCAATTTCTAATTTTCTGGAAAACAAGATTTTTCCACAACTGAGCAGGACCTTAGTTTTTCCTTGACTTGTAATCATTGACCAGTTTTCCTAAGTGTGCCAAATGCAGAAAATCTTTTTTAAGAAATATTTTTGTGAAACAGAGCATGAAATTAAACTTTTGCTCTTGCACTAAGTTGTTAAACTGAGTTTTGCTGGTTAATGCAATTGATTAATTGATTCTGCAACTCGTCTCTCTCAATAGTTAAATATACATGGCAACATCAAGGTCTATGCAATTTTATTTGGTCCCTCTGTCTTTGTTTGTTCCTGTTTCAACGTGATTGGAGACAATTGTACTATTAGTTTTACTTGTTCCCACCACTTCAAGTTGTTGAGATGATTTTCTTTCTGCAGGAGTATAATGAATGGACCGATTGGCATGCAAATGTCTTAACAAAGCGTAATGCGGTGGAAAATGTTTATCAATGGACGTGTGGGTGAGTTTTTAAAACAGATGAGGTTGCTTTATTTTTCTTACTTATAGACTTGGTTTCGATCTTTTTCTGGTGTACACCCTACCCCAAAAAAAAAAAAAAAAAAAAACGCCCATGGGAAGGAAAAGAAAATGTTACCATAAATGAAAAAATGTGAAATATGAGAAGTTTTACAGATACATCCTTTGAATCTATTTAGTCTGTTACTTTTTTTTAATTTATTTTTATATACCCTTGTTTTTGTTATGATAACCTAAATTATGCCTAAATTGTTCCACAGTCTTATTGTTTTCTTGCTTTCCTCATGTTTTTTTTTCGGGTCATATTAACAATAGGCTTTCTTATATAATGTATGATTGTGGATGTCAAAGAGATATCTCACCTTTTTAACTTGATCAAGTATTTAAACGCTTATGTATTGGTGCATGAAAAGATTATATGTCATGCAAGGTGTTAGTTTATCAAAAACAATAGAAAATAGTAATGTCCCAATCACGCCATTTAACATACTAAACTACCACTGGATATATGCATTTAACATAATAAACTACTAGTGTATGGAACTTACACACTCCTACATGGAGCTCTTCTTCCAAATCTATGCCTTAGATTCTCTTCTGTACTCTACATAGGCCTAAAACAAGAATCAAGAACTATCATACATATATTTGTTTAAGTTAAAAAACTGTTTAATTATCCCAAAACAAGAATCAAACTATTATACATATATTTGTTTAAGTTAAAAAACTGTTTAATTATCCTTGGAAACTTGAGAGGCGTTACATAAGGCAGGTGCTATCGATTTTATATTAGTATATGTGCAGGTTTCTTTACCTTGCCTGTCAGTTTTTCTTATTTACTATTTCTCATTTCTTGTGAGTTATGGTTGCATCAGCTGTGATAGTTTTTTAGATTTGTTAGTCTGTTTTTTCCATAAAGATTTGTGCAGTTGGATGTTGGCTTTTGGCTTTGCTAAGTAGGTGATTACTTATTGTGTAAGTGAAAATTCAACAGGAGGCCGACTGCCCTACAAGACCGGAGAGATAGTGATGATGATGATTACCAAGATAGAAATTATGATGTTGCAGCCCTAGCAAATAATTTAAGCCAGGCGTTTCGATATGGCATTTATGGCAATGATGACATTGATGAGGTGTGTTTTAGAATATTTTTAGTGCATTTAAATCCTTACTTTTGAAGTTTTAGTTTTGAACCTAATATTTTTGTTACCAAGGGACACAATGAATCTTATAAGAGTGGGTTCCTCCATAAAAGCTAGGGAGAACTAGTTATAATGGAAGATAGTTCGCTTCTTATAGACTAGATATGCTGAATGCACTCTTGAAACAAGATTTCCTTGCAGGCTTGGTAGTCTTGAAATGAACTTTTGATTCAGCTAACCTTGATATCTAAGTCAAAGTCAAAGGGATGCCATAGGAGTTGAATTGGTGCTCTCCAAATGAGCTACTTGTTTGGGAGCTTAAGAAGGCTGAATATCTGCCATCAAAAAATGGATGCATATTAAATGACTGCGAAATTGATGAAATAGGTTTCTTTAGATGTAATTTTAATTAAAGATTGGAGGCCTAATCTAGGTAGGTTGATAGAGGATCCACATTGGATTCATCAGTGGTAAGGCAGATTTGTTGAGAACTAATAAAGTGGCTAAAGTGGTAAACATATTGGTCGAGATTGGAGAGCAGCTCTTGATTTTAATGATAAATATGTCAAAAGATCAGTCACATAAGACAAACGAGTATAAAAGTCCATATTTATCATGAACCCAACCGCTAAAATAAAAATGAAAAACAGAGTTCTACAAAATATTAGACAATTTCACCAAAACATAGCTACCAATTGTGTTTGCTTCTAGTAATAACACAAGCAAACTGCTCTTCCTCTTATGCTTCACAGAGATGAATTGGGAAATTGTAACTGGCAAATGGATAACGGTGGGGCCAAAGACACCAAACGGGTCCCAATCAGAAAATAGATTAGTTCTGTAGCATCTCCACTGGCGAGTACTCTGATCTAGTAAAAAATGGTGGTGGAAGTGGTTTTAGTGGGGGGCAAGATGGTAGATTTGGTAAAAAATGGTGCCTACAGTGCTACCCCTGATTGCTTGTGTGGATTTTTTAGCGAGTTCATCATTTTCTTTATCTTCCTTCTTTAATTCCATGATTTTTAATATCTGAATGGTTTGAGGAGGAGAGAGTAAGAGTGGAATGAGAAAGAATGAGTCAGAAGAGAGAAAAGAAATGTGGGAGTGATGTGACATTTTGAGTTTAAAAATATATATATATTTTTTTCATGTCAACTGCCAGCTATGTGTTCTGTTAAATTTCTGACAGAATAGGGTGGTAAGGTGCCTTATGATAAATGGTGGATAGTGAATAGAGTTTAAAAATACAAATTAAAAGTTATATACTTTACTGTTAGTTACTGAAAGCTTCGTAAGTGAAGTTTGCCCTAGCTTAAAGTTAATAATGTTTGGAATGTTAGTCTCAAGTAAAAACTCTGGCCAATTTCCATCAAAATGATGACATGACATTATTTTCACATTTTGAAATCAAAATAAGCCAATGTATGAATGAGAGAGAACCCTCCATCTCCTTCATCTCGCTTCCTCACAACTCTAACCTGTATCTATATCTCCCTCATCTCTCTACCCCTATTTTCAGTTGTTGCAAAAAAAACCAAAATTAAAACCCCAAATCCTTCTCTCACCTGACGCCGCCGACCATCCAAAGTCCACACCCCCTTCACCCACCACCACTCCATCTCCTTTACCACTCAAACAAACAAAAATGAAACAAAGAAAAAAGAGCTGCAATTCCTATGTCACAAGGTCAAGCTCTTTGAAAGAAAGGACCTGTTCCTGTCCTTACATAGCCTTTAGCATTAGCAGCATCATTATTAACAAAATCTCAAAAAAAAAAAAAAAAAAATCTTCGAAAGGAAGCGAATATTGGAGATTGTGGATGTTGCGTCACTGGGAATGAAGTATTGAAAACTATTGGGATTGAAAATTGACGAAATTTTGCGTGTTGAAGCTCCAAATCTGATCACCAACACCACTACCCCATGTTGCTGCCAGAGTGACAGTCAATGGAGTCCTACGGAGTTGAACACACCTCTTGAAGTGCGCCACTGAGCTGAGTCCAAATATACCCCTCACGCGTCTTAATGCTCAATTGTTTGGGCAAATTGAGGCCATAGAGCTCTGGCACTCTATCTTCATCGGTGAGCCATGGTTCACCAGAATGGTTGCAAATGGAAGCTAATACAATGAGGATGTTGCATCATTTTAGTGATCCATCAGTGACCTGTTTGGCCAGAAAATTGACCTTCTATTGGCCTTGCTCTTTCTTTTTTCTTTTTGATGCTTATGTCTAAGAGTTTGTGTGTGTGTGTGTGTTGATGGTGGAGAGTGGATAAGTGGTCTGTTTTGGGTCAGGTCAGGTAATTATTGTTCAGGGATCTTTGTGTAATTGTGGCTGTGTAACTGGCTTTAAAAAAAAAAATTTTTTTTTCATGTTAAAAAGAGAACATTGAAAAAAAGCCATATCATCACTTCAGCCGAAAAATAGAGCATCCGTTTCTTCATTGTAGACATTTTATTGTTAAGAATTATAAAGTTAAGGCTAAAATTGAAAATTGACTCAAAGTTTGGGATTTTTTAGGTAACTAAGCCTAAATAAACTAGTAACCGTAAACAAATGTAAGAAAACAGCAGACATTCAATTCTTGCATACAAATTAGGATCACTCAATGTGCCATTCCAGGTCATGAATCTACTGGGTTTACGAATGCATGATCATGGTTCTATAGGGTAGGCAACAATGTTGGTAACTCTGAGTTAGGTCTAAAATGCTTTTTTGCATCAAAGGTTGGGGTGTTTCAGGTTATGGTATTTTTTATATCTGAAGGTGACAATTTCAATTCAAGAAATTTATTCTAACATTGGCACATTCAAGGGAGAAGCAAGCAATTCGTTTTTGGTAGCCTTTATGCACTAAGAAAGGAAAGTTGAATTAGTGGTAAATTAAAAAATTTGGTTAGAGGGAGATTAAAACAATGAAAAGAGGGAACAAAGAAGAATCACACAAGTTTTTTAATAGTGGTTCAGGTATTAACTAACCCTGCATCCACTCTCCAATTATCAAATTGGAATTTTATTAACACTCAAACTGCACAAGGAGTTTTACAAACTCACTCCTTGACTTAGTGTTTAGGCTCACATCCAACTCAATTACAACTTGTGTTTATAGCTAACGCGCAACTTTACAAAAGTTTTTCCAACCTTGGCTCACTCTTAAACATAAATTCGAAGTGTTTACGGCTCACACCAAACTTTGCATTAGCATTCAAGGCAATTCAATAATCAAAGTATACAAAATTACAAATGGAGGCTTTTTTAGAATTAAATTTGCAAGAGCTTGGCTATTACAAAGGCTATTCTCTTGCATTGACGGCCATTTGGTGGGGATATTTATAGTTTACAACCACCAAATAGCTGTTACTAACAAACTAGGTGTTAATTTCTGACATTGTGCTAAGAAAATCTTGAATTTAATGATTGTCAGAAGAATTTTACAGTTACGACGCCTTAATCACAATCACTAATCTATTTTCACGGTCAAGACTTCTGTTTTGCGGTCGCGAGCTTTGAATGCCTCTAACGGCAAGTTGACATGTGGCGTTCTTCAAGTGGTTTCTTGGCTAGCCATTACAACAGGTTTCTTAGAGTATGGAGGTCGCGATCATGAATTTATTTTCTTGACCGCGAATGTGATTTCGCCCTGCAAATGGCGGTTGCAAGCCTCGGTGCAAACTAGCCTGCCAGATTTTGTCACGTGGAGATACTGGGTCACAGTTGTGACTCTTTGGTCGTGATCGCGACCTACTTCTTTTTGTCGTGATTTACACGTCCAGTCTATGCATTTAGAGATTTTCCATTCTTTTGATATTATATCTTATCCTAAATTTCTTCCAAATCAACACTTCATAAACATGTTAGTAGCTATCAATCTAATTGTCAAGATAAAAAATAGAATTTTTCCAAGTTAGTTGCCTAACTTGGGTCACTGGTTTTCATCACATTTATCAGTTTTAATGTTCATTTTTGTTGTTTATAAACTGAACAGTTAGACCAATTTTAACACAAACTGATCACTCATGGTAGCCAATATAGACAAGACTTGCGGTAGGAAGCAACTCGAATCAACAATTATAGAAACCCATCACTCCATGTGAAATGCCAAAACCCATCACTTCTTGTGAGAACTGAATGATGGAAGGCTAGTACCATTTGGGTGATAAAAAAAATATGGACAGACACGGAGATAAGTCTACATGGTCCGACAGATCTGATAGTCAAATGAACGAAGAATGGTTAGTTATTTGAATGAGATAGAGATGAGAAAGATGTGAGAATAAAAGTCAGAACCTGGAGGCTATCATACTACAACCAAACTGAAGATTCAGTTTTTGAACTGTGTAACCTGCAGCAGAAAAACTATGCAGTCACCGAGTTATTCAGGCTTAAGTGGATTGGTTTTTATGGGTTGAGCTAGCGATTGAACACCCTTATCATTCTGTTTCACTCATGAGTCAAGCTTTCAGTATTATTTATACATGGATGCTCCTACACGCATAAGTCGCTTTACTGTAATTTCACTGCTTTGTTATTCACCCTATGCAGGTGCATGGATCACTTGAACGTGATGATGAGGTAATATGCACTTCATAAACACTCAAATTGCATGAATAGGAAAAACCATTTGGATTGGTGGCTGATGTCCAACTTTCATCTCTTTGTATTGGTTAGTTAGTATCTGCCTCTTCCTCCCCCCTCCCAACCACAAGAAAAAAAAAAAAAAAAAAAAGAGGAAAGGAATTTATGGTTAAATTATTAGCTCATTCCTGTGTCAGACCTAGGTTGAATTCTAACTTGACACGCCCTTGCCTCTGCCCCCTTCCCGTGCTTCTCTTCTTTGTTTTTCATCTTTGCACTTCTTCACATGCCATTGAAGGAAATAAATTAACACGTATAAGATGATGAGTTCTTGAGATATTTGGCAGGACGTCTACTTTGATGATGAATCCGCTGAAGTGGTTATTTCTTCTCTGCGTTTGGGAGATGACCAGGAGAGGTAGGGAATTGTTGCTCTTTTCTACATGATTTTTCATTAGAATTTGAATATTTGCATTTGGTGAGTTGTATTTTCATTTTGGTTTGTCATATTCTCCATTTTGTTTCTGCCTTTTTTTACCTGCCTATGTATGGATCAATGCATTGATGTGGAGATTAGACTCACCATCTGTAGGCTTAGAGTTGGAGATTTTTGTGGTGGTCATGACTGCTAACAAGGAGTGCTTGACCAGCTAATGAACAAATTTGCTTCTCTGGTAAAATGTAAAATTTATGTTCCATCACATAGCTTTTTGGCTAATGAAGCAAAGATTTAAGTTTTGGATACTGATGTCAGTGGAGATTGTGATTTACTTTTTGTTCGTATTGCTACTACTGATTTTAGCTTAGGATTTCCATTTGAAAATCCAATGAACTAAATAAATAGGCTTTTTCCAGGCCTCATGTTGCCTCAGTGTAGAATGAGATGAAGCTCAGGATTTATTATCATTGTTCTGGGATAACGGTTGTTTGATTCTATATTTGCTTGGTAATTAATGCTTTAGCCTACCTGGTGTATTTGCAGTGGCTCTCTTTTTACAAATTCCAACTGGTTTGCTTTTGAGGATGACAGAGTAGCCAATGGGTGCTCTGCTGGAGCGCTCGCTTCCCCTTCACCTAATAATGAAGAAACTGGTGGTGTTGATGGTGCAGTCAATGATGAGTTTATGGTTGGAGGAGAAGATTTGGATGATACTGCATCTTCTTCTCCAGTGCCTGAACCAAGTTTAGACAATACATCGAGTGATTCATCTGAAGATTCAAAACAAATTGGTGCGAATGATAAACCACCTGTATGGGTTGAATGGAGGGAGACACCAGAATCCAATGATCCGTCAAATTCAAATGTACCTTTGATGCCAAATGGTGAGCTTCAAGCGGACTCAGAGAATCAGATTGGTGATGGTGATTCAGATGCCACTGAACCTGTATCTTCCTTGGATGCATCAATAAATGACAATAGTGCTGCTGAAGGATTGCTAGATGCAACTAAAGAAAGTGTTACTCCCAGTCTTCCTGCATTATCAGCATCTGGCGGTGAAAATCCAAGTTCGAACCTGTGTGCTTCTGATGTTGTTGAGGCAACAGTAAGAACTGAAGGAACTTCTGAGTCCAGCAAAGATTAGCAAAATGATGCGGTTAAGCAAGCAGGAAACTAATGTAAATTCTCAAAGAGTGAATGTAATCGGGCTAACTAATGCTCTGCGTCACTGATGGGAAGATGAATACTAGCGTACTGTTGGTTGACTAGGTGACTATTTTAGAGCCTTCTGTACATCAACGGGCACTGTTGTCTAGTAGGGTTGATTCTTTTTCCCCACCTGCAGAAAGTTTGAGCTGCTTTTAAGGATAAGGGGATGAATAGTATTTTATCCCCCCCTCCCCCCCAAAAAAAAAAAAAAAATCTGGCAATCTAGTTCTTTTATCAATTTCATAGCTTCTTGCTTCTCTTCGTTGTTAGTTGAATTAGAAATTGGGATTGTCACCTGGTCCATGGACACGGAGAACCTGTGGATATTGCTCTTTTCACATGACTCAAAATGTTGATTACAGAAAGTATGTCATAGCCTTTTGTCTTTCTTCTGTTTATGTTGATCAAGATGGTGAGCGGCAGTGTCTCACAGTACTAATGCTGGAGGCATTTTGGGTGGTGAAGCTGCATGACTTGTGCATGTTTCAATTTCTGCATGCTAATTTGTGCAGTTAACTATTTTTGCAGACCTAATCTAATACGCTGACTACACGTAATTATTGTGTTGTATATTGGATGCCTATATTGTAATTATGCAACCTAAAGAATTAATAATTGCAGGCAGCATTGTTTAATTTCGCATTTGATTATTTGATTTGACTTCTAATTAAGTGCCTATTTTCATTTAGACATGATGGTTTAAAATACTTAACTATCCGTTCGTATGACGTTTAAAATCAACTTGTTTTAACTAATTATTCCACTTTTTTTTTTTTTTTTTTTGAGAAAAAGGAAAATGATATTATAAAGGAGTGGAGAATGCGTTTCTTTAGACAGAGTCGTCCTCCGCAAAGACAAGCACGCCAACCTGTTGTGAAAAAGCTTATTTAACTAGGTAATGAGCCACAGAATTGGTTTCCTACGTAGTACGGGAATGCGGAAATGAGAAATGTGGACATTTACATGGAGAAATGTGGAAACGGATAAGAAAATATAATATTTTTTAAAAATATAAGAAACAAAATATGAGAAAAACATTAAATATAAAAAAAACATTTAAAAATATTTGTTTATAATAAATATTGAAATAACTAATTATGAAATCATACAAGAAATAATATTAAAAATAATTATTTAAATTAATATCAACTATAAAAAGAATATGATAATAATCAATTTTGTATTTAAAAATATTAATTGCTCATAAGTTTCATAACTAAAATTAATAGTAAAAAAGAAGCATATTTTAAAGTGAAAATATACTTTTTAATTTTTTTTAAATTACAGAAACGTGTCTGCAACATTTTAGAGAGTTTTGGTGAGTTTTTTAAAGATAAACATTTCGAAACGCAAAATCGCTTCTCTCCAAAAGCTTTTGTGTATTATAGTTGGCTTCTCTAAGAATCAAGTTGCAACTCGAGGCTAAAAATCGATGTCAGCAATAAGATCCATTTGGGAGCGATTTGGCTCCCTTCTGTTCAGCACATGGACCACATTCACAATCTCCAAGTTAGGAACAACATCAATCTCCTATTGTAAAGCATCCTTGTCCTTAAGGATGAAATCAGAAAATTGAGTTTGAAGAAAAGAAACATCTTTCCTTATGGCCTCTTTAATAGCAAAATTTCGTCTATGAATTAAAGCTTAGTTGTCAAAAATTCCTTTCCTCTGAATAATGTAAAATTGTAAGAGGTGAAGCGGATAAATGAGAAATTCACCAAGATCAATAAATGGAGTAAAGTGGAAGAAACCACTTGATTTGCACCAATGTGCTTTTGCAACAATGATACATGAAATACATTATGAATGGATGTTCCAGGTGGGAATTGCAACTTGTAAGCGATTGCTTGAATTTTCTTTAAAGTTTTAAAGGGTTCAAAATACTTTTTAGAAAGCTTTAAATTTTTACGAAGAGCCATTGAAGATTGGTGATATGGTTGGAGCTCCAAAAACGCCAAATCATCTACTTGAAATTCCCATTGAATCTGATGGGCATATGCAAATTGCTTCATTTTATTTCGTGCAATGGTCAAATTAGTTTTCAATACTCGTGAAATAGAAATTGTTTCTAATAACAACTTCTCAACAACATATATTGAAGTTGGATATGACAAGGGTTGTTGGCCCTTAAGCACTAAGAAAGAGGGTTGAATTAATAAAAAAATTTTAAAAAATTGGAGGGAAGGTATTGATAGAAGAAAATAGAAAAAGTAGGAGAAGAGTTGAGACATTAGATTGTAGTGGTTCAGGTGTTAACAAACTCTACATCCACTCTCCAATTCTTCATAATTAGGTATTCCACTAACATTAAATGGTGTTTCCAAGCTCTATTAACACTAAATGGTGTTTCTAAGCTTACATCAAACTTTTACACTTTGTGTTTTATGGCTCACATATAACCTTACAACTTGCATCTCAAGGATCACACAAAAACCTTTCAAGTGTTTTTCAAAAGACTCACACTTAACCTATAAAAGAGTTTTACAATTAGGCTAACTCTCAAACCCAATAACAATGGTGTTTAATGCTCACACCCAATAATACCAACTCACATATAAGAATTAAAGGTTAGGAAATAAAATTGCAAGAGTTTGGCTAAATTTAATGTTATTCTCTTGCATTCATGTACATTTGATGAAGTATTTATAGGCAATAACCACCAAAGAGACATTACAAATAAACTATGCCTATATCTTTAAGTTGTGCTAGGCAGATCTTATATTAAATGTCTGTTAGATTGAGTTTGCAGTCGTGACAGGACATTTGAGGTCGTTATTCTCTTATTGCACTAAAATTGCTAAAATCATGGTAGAGAACATCTAACGGTTAATCCATGTGGCACACTACCATTGGTCTTCCAAGAAAAATAGTTGTTATGTTCTTCAAGCCAGACGAAAGTTACAATAGCGATTTACATTCCTTTTGGACGCAACGACCACCATAAATCCTTCGGCTTGATAAGGAGATGTTGCTCCATTAATTCACGATATCGACTAATATTTTACCCTCGCGAATTTTGATATACCAATGACTCTTTAGGACACTTCGTATGCTCTAGTTGAGGATTTGATTCCCTCGAGTTATTTGCAAAAGTCGTGATCGTGAACATAGTCGTGACTCCCATCACAAATTATTTTATTTTATCTTTATTAAATTTTTGTCAAAATTGCGGCTACGATTTGCTCTGCCAATTCATCTCACCCAATTTCATCCATTCCTTTTGCAGGATCACGGTCTTGAATTAGAGTTTTTTGCCGCGAATTAGGATTCCTTTTATAATGCTTAAGACTTGGACTTTCATTCAACTTTCAATGCATACCTATCTTAAAAACTGCAAAATCAACACTTAAAATTGATGCTATAACATATCAATCTACATTATCAAGATCCAAAAAGTTTTTTGACTTAGGTTTGAATAACTTAGTCTAATAATCTCCCCCTTTTTTATTTTGACAACTTAGATTGATTTTGTAAGGGTTAAAGAATGCATAAATATGAAGTTGAGATGGTTAACAATGTTTAACAAATTAAACTTGTTAAGATGCCAATTTAAACTTAAAATGCACTTAAACTAATTGAAATTGCTCCCCCTCAATTTATACTCTCCCTTAATTTTAGCATGCAAATTCACTATTTCTCTTTCTCTTTGTCAAGATTAAAAAAGAGCGAACAAGATAATTATAGGGATAAGTATAAAGAGATGCCTATAAAGAACAATCATATATCAAGAACAATCATAGAGGGAACAAAAACTTTATATTTTATTGATATCCAAACAAAACACAAACTAAATTTAATCATGGAATAAATGATAAAAAAAACTGTTTGGCCATAAACTTAGGCCAAAATATAAAAAGAACAAAAAACATAAAAGGAATTAAATTTGGCCATAAACTTAGGCCAAAATATAAAAAGAACAAAAAACATAAAAGGAATTAAAGCCTAAGTAAGAAAAACTAGATAAATGGAGAGATGTCATCATCATCAGAATCTCCAACTTCTTCATCTCCTCCTCCACTTTGTGTTTCATCTCTTTCTACTACTCCTTAGTCTTCATCTTTCTCTAGAGTATCCTCTCATTCTTCAAAGTTTGGGAGATAGTAAGGTGTTGCACCCACCTTCCACTAGGTCATTGTAGAGGTGGGAAAGAAGGAGAAAATGCATATCACCTTGTCTAACTTCTTATTAAAGGAAGAAAGAGAGATGACAGAAGTTTTGGGTTTGGGTTTAGGAGATGGAATTGGTTGGGCACTCTCCTCTATTGCAAGCCTCTTCCTTTTTAAAGCCTGAGTTATTTCTTACTTCTTTGCCCAAGAAACCCGAAGGTCTATGCATAAGTGTCGAGATGGATTGTTATGGCATTAATCAGATAAGGCAAATCAATAAAATTTTGGGAGGATAAATATTTTTGGTGAGAAATTTTTCATCTTCCTTATTAAGAGCTCCCACATACCTATATATGGTTGTGACATGAGAGGGGAGGAGAAATTGGCTTTTAGGCTTTGTATTCATGTGAATCCATTAATCCATAAGGTATTGGCCTGTTTAGATTGGCTTATTTTTTGTTACACAAAATAGAAATGCTAGGTCTTTCCAGGAAACTTTTTCATTCCTATCACCCCTAACATTTACAAAAAAAGTGATGATACGGTGGAGAAGCCAATTGGTGAAGGTCTTAAGGTATTTGGCTAGAGATGTTTTTAGGTCATGTCTGATTTCAAAAGAGATCTCTAACTAGAATTCAAAATAGATAATATCAAGTCTAAAGATAATAAAAGGAATTTCATCTTCGACTTGATCGTTGAAGAGGGAAGAAAGTTTATTAAAAGTTATAAAGTAGGGGTCCCCAAAAGCCAAAAAAACCAAACTGTACGAACCTGTTTTGATTTTGCTCTCTTGCTCAATGTAACAGTGCACATAAACTCCTTGACGATTTCCTCATACCCTAGTTCATCCCTGAAGATGAATTCATTATGACCTAGGTTTGAAAGAAAGGCATGGATTTTATCCTTAATTCTAATGGATTCAAGGAGAAAGGTAAAAGGAATTTTATTGGCTAGGATGATTTTATTTGAGTTTGCTTTGTACCTGTCCTTTTCTTTTTGGTTATGTCCTTCATTAGGTGAAGGGGAGGAGGGCCTGTAGGTTGGGTAATGCCCTTCACTTTTTCTGCTCTTGTTAATTTCTTAGGTTTCATGAAGGATCAAAGTTGATATAGTTTAGAAGGATAGAGAGAAAAGATGAATGATAAATGAAGGGAAAAGGTAAAAGTGACATACATAAGTGTTAGGATGGCTTAAATAGGCAAAAAATTGATGAAAAAGGTAATAAAATGGTAAAAAAAAAATGCATTAAATGAGGGGTTGGCATTAATCAAGTGTCAAATCAATCAATGTCTGATAGTTACCAGAATTTGCAATCACTATTAGTTGATCGTGACTGCTAATTACGAATTATATGAGTAATGGATAGGATTTCTTTGAAAAATGAAGGAGTTAACGGTTAAAGAATTTGAATTTTGAAAAAAATTCATGGTGGCAACCTAAAGTTGCGATAGTGAATCAGGAGTTAACAGAAAAATTGATTAGTGCCTATAAGTAGCGACTGCAAATTACAAGGTAAAAAGAAAAACAAAGAAAGAATAAGAAATGTTCTTTCTAGTTGTGATCAACTTATTGTATTGATGATCAATTTAAGCAAATTGGCATATAAAAGGACAATTGCATAAAGAATTAACACATCTAAAGTTATCAACAGACTTAATTATCAAACAAATTGACAAATATAATTATCAAACGAATTGACAAACACAATGGAAAAAATAAGGTGAGATCAATTTTTACCCTATGGAGCTTCCATCAAACATCCCTAGTTCTTTGTTAATGAAGTTCATTCTTCCTTCATTAAATGGTTTAGAGAAAATATCCATAAGTTGATGATTGGTATTAAGAAACTCTAACACCACATTGCCATTTTGAACATGATTTCTAAGAAAATGATGTCTAATGTCAATGTGTTTGCTCATGGAATGTTGGATAGGATTTTTTGAAAGATTTATTACACTTCTGTTATCACATTTGAAGGAAATATGATTAATAACCTTGTCATAATCCTTGAGTTATTATTTCACCCAAAGAACTATGGTGCAATAATAACCCGCTGCCATATATTCTACTTTAGCAGTGGATAAGACAACTAAAACTTGTTTTTTACTAAACCAATAAACTAAACATTTGCTTATAAATTGATAAGTTTCAGAAGTGCTCTTTTTATCTAATAAACTACTTGCATAATCCTCATCTGAATATCCAAGAAGACTAAATAATGAATTCCTAGGATATCATAATCGTAAATGAAATATGCCATGTAAATATTTAAGAATCCTTTTGATAACATTTAAATGACATTCTTTAGGACAAGATTCAAACCTAGGATACATGCAACACTAAACATGATGTCGGGTCTAGAAATAGTAAGATAGAGGAGAGAACCAATCATACATCTATACCTTTTTTCATCAATTGGCTTACCCGATTCATTTTTGTCTAGATGGTTACACTCATTGGTGTCTTTGCTATTTTGCATCCATTCATGCCAAATCTCTTGAGTAGATCTTTTGTGTTCTTGGGTTGATTGATGAAGATGACCTCTTTGGTTTGCTTGATTTGAAGACCAAGGAAAAACTTGAGTCTTCCATCATGTTCATCTCAAATTTCCTAGTTATACACTTAGCAAATTCTTCACAAAGAGATTCATTAGGAGCACCAAATATAATATCATCAATATATATTTGTATAATGAGTATATCTAGAATGTGTTTTTTGACAAACAAAGTTGTATCAGCCTTCTTCCTTTCAAAATCATTTTGTAAAAGAAATGAATTAAGCCTTTCATACCAAACTCTTATAGCTTATTTCAAACCATATAAGGCTTTAGTTAATTTGAATACATGATTTGGAAAAGTATGAGATTTAAAACTAAGAGGTTGTTCAACAAAAACTTCATCTTCAATAAGACTATTCCAAATGCACTATTCACATCCATTTAAAAAAGTTTAAAATTCATGTGACATGCAAATGCTAAAAGAATCCTAATAGCCTCTAATCTTGTTACGGAGGCAAAGGTTTCATCATAATCAATGCCTTCCTTTTGTTTGTAAACCTTTGCAACCAATTTAGCTTTGTTCCTAGTAATAAACCCTTGCTCATCTAACTTATTCCTAAACACCCATTTTCAAGCTACAATAGGGTGTTCCTTAGGCCTAGAAATAAGTTCTTAAACTTTTTTTTTTCTTAAATTGGTTGAGTTCCTCTTGCATAGCAATCACCCAACTTTCATCATCAATAGCCTCATCAATTGATTTTGGCTCAAATTGAGAAATAAATGCAAGATTATTATCTAATGCATGAAGTTAAGATCTAGTACTTACTCCCTTAGATGTCTCACCAATGATTAGGCCCTTTGGGTGATATTTAGAGAATCTCTAATCTTTGGAAAGTTTTTAGGCTTGGTTTTCTACTTGTTGTGGCTAAGTTTCCTCAATTTTTTGTGATGACTTGTTATCTTCAAGATCAATCACTAATTCTTTTGAAGTTGAATCAAACTCCAACTTCTCAAAGTCACCTGTAAGATTATCAATAAGAAAACCTTTTCGAAGATCAAGTTTGCTATATTCATCAAACACAATAATTCATTGACTCTTCAACAACCATAGTACTTTTGTTGAATATCCTATAGGCTTTACTAGAGGTGGAATAGCCTAGAAAAATGCCTTCATTGTCTTAAAACCAAAATTTTCAAGGTTGTCCTTAGAATTTATAATGTAGCATTTGCTCCCAAAGACTCTAAGGTATGAAATTTTAGGTTTTCTACAATTCCAAAGCTCATAAGAAGTTTGTTGAGAATGGATCTTTTAAAAACACAATTAACAATATAACAAGAAGTATTGATGGCTTCGACCCAAAAGTAATTAGGTAAAGAATACTTATTGAGCATAATTCTTTCTAGCCATCTCTACTAAAGACCTATTTTTCCTCTCTACAACATCATTCTTTTGTGGTGTTCTAGGAGTAGAAACATTATGAGAAATCTCATTCTCTAAGCAATAGGTTTCAAAATATTCATTTTGAAATTCCTTTCCATGGTCACTTATTATAGAAGAAACGAAGTAACCTTTTTCATTTTGAACTCTTTTTGCAAAACTTTTAAAAGCATCAAAAGTGTCATTCTTATGAGGTAGAAAAAAGTAATTAGGTAAAGAATACTCATTGAGCATAATTCTTTTTAGTCATCTCTACTAAAGTCCAATTTTTCCTCTCTATAACATCATTCTTTTATAGTGTTCTAGGAGTAGAAACATTATGAGAAATCTCATTCTCTAAGTAATAGGTTTCAAAAGATTCATTTTGAAATTCCTTTCTATGGTCACTTATTACAGAAGAAACGAAGTAATCTTTTTCATTTTGAACTCTTTTTACAAAACTTTTAAAAGCATCAAAAGTGTCATTCTTATGAGGTAGAAAGGATACCTAAGTAAACCTAGAATAATCATCAACTAGGATAAATGCATAATACTTCCCACCTAGATTGACACTCCTTATAGGTCTAATTAAGTCCATATGAATGAGTTGAGAAGGTTTAAAGGTACTTATAACATTTTTTACTTTGGAAGAAGTTTGATGTTGTTTCCCCATTTGGCAAGGTCCGCATGTCTTGTCCTTGGAGAATTTTAGCTTAGGAAGACCTTTCACTGGCTCTCCTTTAGATAGGCTTTATTGGAGCTCCTTGTTAGGATGGCCAAGTCTTCTACGCTAAAGCCAAACTTCATTGCTAAGAGACACAAGGCACTTGAAGGACTGGTCAACCAAATTGTCTAAGTCAATTAAGTAGGTATTGCCTCTCCTTTCACCCTTAAAGATTACATTCTTATCCAACATAGTGATAACTTGACATTCTCTAGGGTCAAATGTGACTTTATTACCTTTATCACATACAAATTATGTTGTAAACCTTCTACTAAAAGAACATTGCCAATAAGTGAACAACCATTCTTACCAATTGTGCCAATGCCAATTACCTTACCTTTGGCATTATTTCCTAAAGTGACAATGCCACATTCTTTCTCTTTTATGGCATTGAATTGTTTTTCGTTGCCCGTCTTGTGCTTTAAGCACCAACTATCCATATGCAATCATTGTCTTCATTGGTGGTTGTCATACATTCCTACACAATAAAAATAAATCATCTTTGTTTAGGTACCCAAACATACTTAGGTCCTTGGGAGTTAAGTCTTGAAGTGTCCTCTAATTTTAGATGAGCCTTCCTAATATAATGGAAAATGTTTATATGACCAAATTTCATGTAATAGTAACATTGGAGCTTAGATTTGTAAGTCTTTCTCCTATACATAACTTTAGTATGAGTAAAGGGGCCTTCTCATACCATAGTGATGAGAGTGTGAATGTGTACATGAATGATTAGGAGTATAAGAGAATTTTTTAGTGTTTGGGTGAACATGCTTCTTAGTATATATGAATGCATGACTGGCCTTTTTAGGCTTAGGCTTTGAGCCTTAATATGCTTTTCCTTTGCCCTCGGGCATATGTGGCTTAGTGCCAGAAGCACTCTTCCTCTCAATTACCTCAATATTGGATGTTTGAAGAGTTGATGCTCTAATGAATGTTGTGAAAGGGGTTAGATGAGGAGGCTCCATTGAAGCCTAGGCCATGTCTTACTAGGGATGTCTTTGAGATATAATTAATATATCTAAAGCTTCCTTCCCTTTGTGAAACTTAGAAATAAAATTTCTAAGCTCTATTACTTCTCCTTTTAAGGAATCATTTTCCTTTCTCAAAGAGTTTAGAGGAGAAAAAGACTTAGTAAGACTCTTAGCAGACTTTTTGAGTTCTTCATTTGAAGTTTCCAACTCACTTACAAGCTCATTCAATGAGTTAAACTCATTTTCTAGTTTTGAGCATTTCCTTTTATAAGTTTCCATTTGTGACTTATACTTATCATATCTCAAAGTAAGAGCTTCAATGAGCTCATCATCTATATCATCATATGCATCATAATTATCACTTGAATGAGGTAAAAAACTTACCCCACAATAAGAGTCCTCTTGTGTTATGAAATAGAGAGTTGGTACTTCCTCATCTTCATCCTCCTTATTAGTGTTATCTTCCTAAGTAGTTTTGAAGTTTTTCTTCTTTTCTTTGTCCCTTTTCTTCTTCTTTTTCTTCTTTTTTTTCTTCTTCTTCTTTTTTCCCTTCTTCTTCAGCTTGGGGCAATTATATTTAATGTCACCTTGCTTGCCACACTCGTAGCAAGTCATTTCATTTTTCTTTTCCTCGAAGCTAGGAGATGTCTTCTTGAAGTTCCTTCTATCCTTCCTTTTTTTTATCAGCTCCTTAGTCTTCTTAAAAAGCATGGCCAACTCCTCCTATTCTTTTTCACTATCATCATCACTTGAGATAGGCTCTACCTCTTTTTCTTTGGTTGAGGATTTAAGGGCTAGGGTCTTCTTTTCTGTTTTATCATTCTTGTCCTTCTGCCCTCTTATCTTCTTCATTTCTTCATCTTTTTCAAGGCCAGCTCATGAGTAAAAACCTTGCCTATGAGGACATCTGTTGACACTTTTCCAATATCTGGATTTGACTCTTGAACATTGCACACTCTTGCATTAAACTTTTTAAGAGGTAAATATTTGAGTATTCTGGTGTTTACCTCATGATTGGTGAGTACTCTTCTGAATTTCCTCATATCATAATGATGGACAGGAGTTTATTCATCATATCAATGATGTTTTCATTATCTTTCATCATGAATAGCTCTCATTTGGTCACATACATCTCTAATAGGCTAGACTTCACCAAGGTTATGCCTTTATGGTAATTCTCCAATGCCTTATAAATTTAATGGGTAGTGAGGCAGTGTTGAACTCTTCCTATCTCCTCTCTTAACGAGGAGTTAAGAAGAATTGTCATTGCCCTTTTGTTTCTTCCATTTGAACTTCTGTGAGCTTCCACCCATTCCTTCCTTGGGATTAATGTTTCACTTCCATCAACCACCTTGATAGAAGGCTTCCACTATTTTGCAACTATATCCTAAAGATTCACCACATCATTGTCTAATTATACCTTCATTATATACTTTTAATGCGTATAATCAGATGCATTGAAATGTGGCTTGAGATGGGTATGGATTCCTTCTTATGCCATTTGTCTTTACTCAAACAATTAAGGGTTTCAATGAGACCTTGCCCTGATACCACTTATTGGCCCATGGAAAATTTTAAAAAATTGAAGGGAAGGTATTGATAGAAGAAAATATAAGAAGTAGGAGAAGAGTTGAGATATCAGATTTTATAGCTATTCGGATGTTAATAAACCTTACTTTTAATCCCCAATTCTTCACAATTGGGTATTCTACTAGCACTAAATGGTGTTTCCAAGCTTACACCAAACTTTTACACTTTGTGTTTTATAGCTCACACACAACCTTACAACTTGTGATTTAAGTGTCACACAAAAACCTCTCAAGTGTTTTCCTAAAGGCTCACACTTAACCAATAGAAGAGTTTTGCAACTAGGCTAACTCTCAAACCCAATAACACTGGTGTTTAATGCTCACACCTAACAATACCAACTCATATGCAAGAATTAAAGAATGAGAAATAAAATTGCAAGAGTTTAACTATATTCAATGTTATTCTCTTGTATTCGTGCTTATTTGGTAGAGTATTTATAGGGAACAACCACTAAAGAGATGTTACAAATAAACTATGCCTAAATCCTCAAGTTGTGCTAGGCAGATCTTGCATTAAATGCCTATTAGACTGAGTTTGTGGTCATGATTGGACATTCACGATCGCGATTTCTCTTTTTTCATTCAAATTGTTGAAATCACGGTAGAGAACCTCGTTTGCATCTAACTACTAGTCCATGTGGCATGCTACCATTGGTCTTCCAAGAAAAATAGTTGTTATGTTCTTCGCGCCAGACAAAAGTTATGGTTGTGATTTATTTTCTGATTGTACATGATGACTACCATGAATCCTTTTGTTTGACAAGGAGATGTTGCTCCATTAATTTGAGATCCCAACAAATATTTCACCCTTGCAAATTTTGATATACCAACAACTTTTTGGGACAATTGGCATGTTTTGGTTGAGGACTTGATTCCCTCTAGGAATTTGCAAAATTCGATGTTACGAACATGCATGCAACTCTCACTGTGAATTCCTCTATTTCATCTTCATTAACTTTTTAGCAAAATTGCGGCTACGATTTACTCAGCAAATACATCTAACCTAATTTCATCCATTCCTTTTGCAAGATAGCGATCGTGAATTAGAGGTTTTTGACTGCCAATTAGAATGCCTTTCATAATGCTTAAGACTTGGACTCTCATTCAACTTTTAATGCAAATTTATCTTAAAAACTGTAAAATCAACACTAAAAAATTGATGTTAGAATATATCAATCTATATTGTCAAGATAAAAAAAGAGTTTGACTTAGATTTGACAAACCAAATCTAAAAGTGCAATGGAAAATGTGGTGGAGGATAGCTATATAAAAATTGAAATGATGAGAAACATTAATCAATTTCTTTTTTAATGCTAGATCATAATTGATATAAATCCTATTTTTGTATAAGAGTAGCTCATGCTCATAAGAAAATGGAGGTCTGGCTTATTCATTGATTAACAAGGTTGGAATGACGTCCTTAGCCATAGGATTTGCAATATAACTTGATTTGAACTCGTGAACCTAAGTTTGTAAGAGAACTTATTGTAACCCAAAATTAGAAAAGGAATGGAGAAGGTTATAGTCTCTCATAGATAGAGCATTGACAACTGTATTACGAATACGTTGTTTATATTGGATGGCAAGCCCATAAGTTTAATAATCCCCTTCTGTTGAATTATAACATGCAACTATTGTTGAAGTAGGTATTTGATGGTTTAATGGTTAGTCTTTATAATGAAATGAAAATGTTCAAGATAATGTCACCATATAGAAATAAAACAAAATTGCCAAAAGTTCTTTCTCATCTGATTTTTGACACTAAGGGGCTTATTGATGAAAGCTAAGGGCTTGCCTCACTAAACTAATACAACTCCTATGCCTTTAGAACAAGCATTTGTTTCCAAAATAAAAGGAATACTAAAATCTGGTAATACCAACACATGAGCTGAAACCATAGCTTGCTTTATAGTTTGAAATATAAGAGTAGTAGTTGCCTTTGTCCATTAAAAAAATCTATTATTATTTGAAAAATTAAAAATAAATTAATAAAATTTTCATTTAATTACATGTAATATAACCAAATATAAGAATGTGATGGTCATTACATTGCATTCACTTATATAACCAAACATAATAATGTAATCATTATTACATTTCATCACATTACAATTTACATGGCATTACATAGTTGATTATATTGCATTGCATTGCATTATACCAAATGCCCCTTTAGCTCATAACAATGATACTTTTGGTGCTTTTAAAAGCTCTGCAAAAAGAGTTCAAAATGAAAATGGTTACTTCATTTCTTATATTAAAAGTGACCATGAAAAAGAATTTCAAAATGAACTTTTTGAAAGTTATTGTTTGGAGAATGGGATTTCACATAATGTTTTGGTTCTTAGAACACCATAATAAAATGGTGTTGTAGACAGAAAGAATAAGACATTGGTCAAAATGGCTAGGAATAGAACATTAGTCGAAATGGCTAGAACTATACTCAATGAGCACTCTTTGCCAAATTACTTTTGGGTCGAAGCCATCAACACCTTTTGTTACATTGCTGATAGAGTTTTTAAAAGACTCATTCTAAATAAAACCTCTTATGAGCTATGGAATGGAAGAAATCCCAAGTTTTCATACCTTAGAGTTTTTGGGTGCAAATGCTGCATTTTGAATACCAAGGACAACCTTGGAAAAGTTTCATCTAAAACTGATGAAAGTATTTTTCTTAGGTTATTTCACCGCTAGTAAAGCCTATGGAGTTTTTAACAAAAATTTCGTGGTAGTTAAGAAATTTATGAATGTTGGCTTTTATGAATCTTGTAAACTTAATCTTAGGAAATGTTCTCTTATTGATGATCTTATAGGTGACTTTAAGAAGTTAGAGCTCAACTTATCATCTAAGGAGAATGTAATTGATCTTAAAGATAAAGAGCCACCTTAAAAGTTAAAGCAAGCTCAACCCCAACACAAGGAAGACCAAGCTTAAGAACTTCTTAAGGATTAGAGGTACTCCAAAGATAACCCAAAGGAACTATAAGACATCCAAGGGAGTAAGTATTAGAGCCTAATTGAATACATTAGATAATAATCATGCTTTTGTTTCTCAAATTAAGCTAAAATCAATGATAAGTCTCTTGATGGTGAGAGTTAGGAGATTGCTATGCAAGAAAAACTTAACCAATTTAAGAGAAATAAAACTAGAGAACTTGTCCCTAAGCCAAAAGAGCACTCGGTTGTTGGTTGCAAGCGAATGTTTAGGAATAAGTTAGAAAAGTAAGGTTTTATCATAAGAAACAAAGCTAGATTGGCTGCAAAAGGTTACAACCAAGAGAAAGGTATTGATTATGATATAACCTTTGCCATTATTACAAGATTAAAGGTCATTACGATTCTTTTAACATTTGGATGTCATATGAATTTTAATCTTTTTCAAATGTATGTTAAAAGTACATTTTAAATGGTTTCATTAAGGATGAAGTTTATATAAAACAACCTCCAAATGTTGAATCTCATGATTTTTCAAACCATGTTTTCAAATTGACTAAGGCCTTATATGGTTTAAAATAAGTTCTAAGAGCATGGTATGAAAGACTTAGTTTATTTCTTTTTGAAAAATAATTTTGAACAAGGCAAGGTTAACATTGCATGGTTTGTGAAAAAGCATAACAAGGATATATTTATTATTCAAATTTATGTTAATAATATTATATTTGGTACTACTAATAAATCTTTTTGTGAATAGTTTGTTAAGGGTATGACTAGGGATTTTAAGAAAATCATGATGGGTGAGCTCAGGTTCTTCCGTAGCATTTAAATCAAACAAATCAAAAGGGGGTGTCCTCTTCAACTAAGCCAAGTACATAAAGGAATTACTCAAATGGTTTGGGATGGATGGATGCAAAGTAGTTAAGACACCAATAAATGCATCGATAAAGCTTGACATGGACCAATCAGATAAGCTAATTGATTAAAAAAAGTATAGAGGTACGGCTGGTTCTCTCGTTTATCTTACCACTTCTAAACTTGACATTATGTATAATGTTAGCTTACGTGTTAGATTTCAATCATGTCCTAAAGAGCCTTATTTAGATATGGTTAAGAGAATTTTGAAACATAAGAGTACTTTTGAAATTTGTCAACTTATTGGTGACTGTTTGGTTTCTTGATTCAAAAAGTAAGTTTCAGTTGTCTTATCCATCGTTAAAGCGAAATATGTGGCAACAGGTTGTTATTACACCCAAGTTCTTTGGATGAAACAATAACTCAAGGATTTATGGTAAAATTGTTGATTATATTCTCATCAAATGTGATAACACCAGTGTAATAAAGTTTTCTAAAAATCCCATTCAACATCCAAAAAGCAAACACATTGACATTAAATATCATTTTCTTAGAGATTATATACAAAATGGTAATATAGTGTTAGAGTTCATTGACACTAACAATCAACTTGCAGATATTTTCACTAAACCCCTTAATGAAGAAAGGATAAACTTTATCAAGAGAGAACTTAAGATGTTTAATAACAGCTCTATAAGGTGAAAATATATCATACTACATGCATGTGATATTTATTGATCTTCATTATTGAGTTGTTTGATATGTTTGATGATTGATTGATTTATTATGTTGGTTGTGTTAGAAAAGTTAATGCAATTTGCGTTTGAGCGTTTATGTATTCAATTGCATGAATTGATCATTAAAAATTGAATTGATCACACCTTATTTAGGCCATCCGTAAAAAATTTCATTTTAAGCTTGTTTTAAAAAATGGCTTTTAAATCATGACCAAGACTATAAGTCGCGGTTGCTATTTATAAGCCGGCTTGCAAATCTTTTATAATTCGTATTCGCGACTTCCAATGACCACCACAAAATTCTTAATCTCAAAGTCCTTAGCAGTTTGACTTTGCACCCCTTTAAGGAATTTCTATCTCTCACTCACATAATTTGTAATTTGTAGTCATGACATGTAAATAATGGTCATGATTTATGTATAACCATTAGGTAATAGCCATTTGCCTCCCAAATGGTGCAACTCCCTTGCTTAATGCATTTTAAATCATTTTGTGCCCACTTATAGCTCTTTTTTACTTATTTAAACCCTTTTTTACTTTCTCATTCATTTCTCTCAGTTTCTTTTTTATCAAACTCACTTTATCTCAACTTTCTCTTCTTCTTTCCACTCCCAATCTACTTTACCTTTCTCATCTTCTCTAATAGCTCTAAAAAAATCCTAAAGAATAGACAAAGGCAAAGGAATTGCTAAGCTTCCTCTCCACTAAGGCAATGCCCTCATTTACATCTCATGCAAAGCGTAACTAAAGAGAAGAAGGCAAGATATAAGGCCAATAAGAATAAAATCATTCGAGCTAATAAAATACCATATGAGTTTCTCTTTAATTCCTTGGAGATGAATGATAAGATTAAGGGTTATCTTGCTTACTTAGGATGGGTGGAATTCATATTCCATGATGAACCTAAATATGAGGAAATAGCTCAAGAATTCACATGCACTGTGGCTCTTAACAAAAAGGCAAAATCTAGTATTGGTATGTATGACCTTACCTTCAAATGTTTTAGGGAAGAGTATTATATAATCTATGACCAAATTTGCTTCCTCTTCAACTTCTAAACTAGGTAAAAGGTTCCTTTTAATGTTTTGTCCCTTTTTATTGACTATTTGAGATTTTGGAGTCAAATCTCCATTGAGACAAAATATGATCTCAAAAAGTCCCTTGCCAAAAAAATTAAAACTCCTCTTTTTTGGCTCTTACATCGTATCATCACCTTTTCTATATGTGCAAGAGGTTATAAAAACAAAAAAGTCTCAGAAAAAGACCTTACTTTTTTCTGTTGTCTCATTCCCAATAAGCCAATCTAAAGTGATCATTATCTTGTGGACCAATTGCTTTACATAAGTCTCAAGACTAAAATTCAATTTCTCCTTCCTTCCCACATTACAACAATTTACTAATAGGAATTCTTTAATATATAATTTTAGGTTGGAAATTAGAAATTTGTCCTATTTTTTAAGTATTTTTATTCTGAAATAAGTCACTTATGTCTCTTTATTGCTTTCATAGGAAATTCTCGAGACATGAGCTTAATTGCAGTTTTAGCTAAGTTATATAGGCTAATGCATGGCCTATGTGTTGAACCATGCAGGAACATAGAGTTGACCAGTCAACAACACAAATCACGATAACAATCAAGTGCAAAAGCTATTGCATGGCTCATGCATCGAGCCATGCAGATCAATGAAGACACAAAGCAAAACATAGGATAACATTTATTTTAATAAGCAAAAGAGACCTAGTTGATTCATTCAGGCTAGAGGGGGGAATAAGGTCGATTTGGAGAGAAGAATTTGGATTAAGATCAACTCAAATTTGTGAGAAAAATTTGAAAGATTGGGAGAGTTTTCTTAGAATTCATTGTGAGGGCAAGATTACTTTTTTTAGGGATTTCTTCTTCTTATTCAATGGGTTTATTCTATTTTGTTTCTTCTTCTTCTCTTAGAATGAACTAACTTTTATATTCTAAAGATTAGGGTAAAAGTCTAACATTTTTATGATATAAAAATATTTTATTTCAATGGTGTTGGGTTTCCTTAATTTAATGTGTTGAGCTTAATTTACTTAGATGTATGATGGTCACATATATTTAAGGGTTAAAATGTTAAATCATGGAGTGAAAGAGGAAGTCTAGGGTTAGTCATAACACATTAAAGTAAAGAATAATACCACGAGAGCAGGATTAACCTCTAGAGATGCTCAAAGGATATTTACAAAATTTAATGCATTATTATTGAGTTCTTTTACTACAAGAATAAGTATAATCTCAGTAGTAATAGATTCAATTTTGGTTGAGAGAGATTATTGAGTAATCTATGAAATCCATCTTCGAGGATAATTCATTCACTAGAGAAATAAAATTTTTTATGTAATAGTGAAAGTATTGTGGTGTAACTTAAATTCCCAAGAAATCATTCTACATAAGAGTTTTCTTAATTTAAATTATATTTTAATTTATTTTAGAATTTCATATTTTTAGATTTGTTATTCTTCATTATTCGGTTGCTAGATAATAAGGAATTTTAATTCCTTGGTACTTCTGAAAATCAGTCCTTGTGGAAATGATCTTTACTCTTTAGAAGTGATTTGTGCACTTTCAAGAGTTTTACACTCGACATTTACCATTTTGTAGGAGCCCTCAATGAAGAAAAAGAGGCCTACCTTACTAAAAAATATCTTATAAACTCAAACTTCCTTGACCTTAACTACCTAATCATTGCTAAAGCAATCAAACCTAACACTAGTAACCGGTTATTAGGAGCCCAAGGTGAAAGGATACAAAAAGCCTACTAAGTTTCCAAGAGAATTAGGTTGGTAATAGAAGAAGGAGACGTATAAGAATAAGATGTCCCTCCTTAAATTCCAAAGGTAAAATCAAAATCTAAAACTCTTTATATTTTTCTCTCTTTTCCTAATAAAAAATTAGACAAGGTCCTAAGGGTTATAAAGAAGAAATTCAATCTCCTGACTCATCTCCCATAGTTATCTTATCGATTTACAAGAGAAAACAGGAATAAAACCTTGTTACCATCCAAATTTTAAAGTGAAGGACACACAAAAGGAGGAACCAAATGAAGAAGAAGAAGGAGAACAAGCTCAAGAAGGTGGCCAAGAGGATGACAAAGAGGAAGAAGAGGAAAATTGTGACATTTCATTTAATAATCATTTAAATTTCTCTCTAAGTCTATCAATTATCATTTAAAAGACCTGATTATTTTTTTTTTCTTTTCATTATGTCTCTTGTTCACCACTTAGTAATTATTTATAACAAAACATACATGAATAATCAAACTCAAATACTAACTAACTGCATATTGGTCCAACCTCTATTACACTGCTAGATAACGACTTTGAAAAG
>CATIWR010270842.1:0-32531 GCA_949677035.1 Omphalea diandra | reverse complement strand
TATATATATATATATATATATATATATATATGTAAAATTTAAAAATTAGAAGTATAAAAGGTCATATTAGATTTATTATCTTTAATTTTAGATTTCTTAAAAATTAAAATAAAAGAAAATATCAATAAAAAATTAACTTTTAGGTCATCTTTTTATTTCAAATACATATGCATGAATAAATCATAATTTTGACAGATAAAAAAGTTTAGTAAATTTGTTGCTAGAATATATATATATATATATATAGACACGCACACACGTATATATATTCAATACTAATATAAATGAATGTTCATTATTTATTCTTAGTCATTTTCTATAATGAAAATATCACATAACTTAACCAAATAATCAAAAATCAAAATTTGAAAAATTTTTAAAAATAATGCTAAATAAGAGATTGTCAAAATTCTAATTTTGTCTTTACTTTTAAAATTATTATAATAAATATTTATATGTTTACTTCTATAATATCATAAATAATTTTATCAAATAATTAAAATATAATATATTTATTCTCAAAATCAGTGTTATAGTGAATTTATAAAAATCTCAACATACATAAATATTAAAAATTTTATCAAAACACTTAAATACGTATAGTTCATTATAATAAACAATAAATTCAAAATCTAAAATTTTTTGAAAATATTTGAAAAGTGAAAGATGATCTTCAATGTATTAATTTTAATAAGAAATATTAAAATTGAAATTATCTTTTTGTTCCAACTTTAATATATATCTCTTAAATATAAATACATGAATAAATAATAAAAAAAATTAAATAAGTGAAATATCCAACAAATTTATTTCTTCAAAATTTAATTAAATTTTTAATATACAGACAAATTAACCTCAATTACTTATTTGTAATTATTCTATACTATGAAAATATTGTGTGATTTCATTAAAGTAAAAAATTGTAAAAAATCTCAAGAGTTTTTAAAAATTTTGAAAAATAAAATCAATATATAGTATTAATTTAAGTTTTAAAAATTAATTTTGAATAATTGTTTATTATTTGTCAAACAATTGTGTATAACATTGTTCAGTTTCATTATTTTATATTATATTATAAAAAACTACCATATTAAAAATTTTAAAAATTAATTGTCATATAAAAAACTTTCTAAATAAGAAATTAAAAAAAATCTAAACAGTTAAAATTTTAAAATATTTTTTAAATAAGAAATTATAGAAGTCTAAAAGGTAAAATTTTAAACAACTTTTAAATAAGAAATTAGAAAAATTTAAAAAGTAATAATATTAAACAAGAAACTAAAATTAAAAATTTCAAGTATATAAAAACTAGCAAGTAATGAAATAAATTGTAGAAATTATTTTGTACAAGTTTAATAAATTTTCTCTTAAAATTATGTTACACAATAAAAAATATGAATCAATAGATAATGTTTTGTTATAATTATCTCATATATATATATAATTTATAATTATCTATTAATTTGATTTTTAATTATGAAATACCTAATATCATTTATTTAATTGATTATCAAAAATTGTTTCATTCAAATTTAATAAATTTTCTTTTAAAATCGTGCTACCTAAAATCAAAAGTATGAATTAATAAATAATTATTTATTATAAATATTTCTCTATATAATCATAAATTTTGAAAAAAATTTCTTATTTATTTGCTTGATAATAATTTTTAATAAAATAATAATTAATTATTCTATTTTTTATTTAATAAAATTAAATATTTAAATTATTTAAATTTTATTATTGCAATCATCCTGGCCTATAACCAGGCTTACCACTTCCTTGAAATAAAAAGAAACTCTTTACTTTACAAAAAAGAGTTAATAACTTCCCCTCTACTCCGCCTAAATCGCCATAAGTCCTTGTCATTGTAGAAGACAATCAGACTGCCAACTCCACCCAAAACCTTTTATCTTCCTTGACTATCTTTTAACGATAATTCTATATAATTAAAACCCCAATCAATATCAACTTCCTCCATCTCAACATCTGCAACCTACAGCACCGTTTCAGGTACTTCCTTTCATATATCGTCTTTCTTGTTCTTGTTCCTGTGTATGAGCATGTTCTTCATTCCTGGTTTAGTTTATTGTTTTTTGAATCAAATTTTGTAGTGTTAATGTCTTTATTTCAATTCACAGAGGTGGTGCTGTCCTTTTTGTTGGTCTTTTTGGCTCCCCTTGCTGGAGTATGGAAGACGCGCGTAAAGCAATGGCAACGAGTTCTCGAGATCACCTACATGCTCCTCTTTCCCTAACACGTGATAGATTCAGTTGTCTTCCTGAACCAATCATCTATCATATATTCTCATTCTTTGAACCAAATGAAACTGCCCGTCTTACCTCGGTTTCACGAAAATTTAGACAATTATGCATCAATAGCCCGTATCTATACTTCTGTGCTGGTCTTAACTCAAAATGGGGTTTAAAAAGGTATTCTGATTTCTGTACATATGTGGATAAAGTGATGAGATTGAGGGATAAGCAAAGATTAGGGATAGAAAGATTTCTTATTCATTGGTTTTGTAAGCAGCCCATATATAATATTGGTGGAAGTGCCGTTGATGCTTGGGTTAGAATTGCCACTGGGTGTAATGTTAGAGAGCTAGATGTTTTTGTTGATTTAGATAGGTGGAAGTCCTATTCGTTGCACGAGTGTGTTTATCGATGCAAGTCTTTGCAGGTATTAAGATTGAATTTGCAGATGGGGCAGTTGTACTTGCTTCCAAGAAAGATATCCTCTGAGGACCTATTTCTTGACTCAGTAACTATCTCTGGTATGGATTTTGGTCAAAATATTTCACGTTGTTGGGTGTCCCTTCGAAGGTTAAGCCTTGAGAAAGTTGCTCTGAGTTCTGATCTCAATATAACTAGTGACTCCCTTGTAGAGCTGAGAATATCTAGCTGTGAAATTGCGAGTCGCTACTGGCGTTTTAGCTTATCTTTGAAGTCTCTTAGTATTTCCAGGTGCCATTTTAGAGACCGCTGCATTATGAACCTGGATTGCCCATCTCTGGAGAATTTCGTAGTTCATGGTTCTAATTTCGCGAAGCAGTCAATTTTCTCGATAGCTTCGATGTCTCTTGAAAATTTAGGAATTTGTAGGTCTTATTTCCAGGAAGCGTTCTGTTTTCGTATTTCATGTCCAACATGTGTTAAGCATATAAAGATAAGTAGCTGCAAGTTCAAAGAGAATTGCCATCTTGAAATCAATAGTTCATCTGTTGAAGACTTTACTGTTTCCGATTGCGACTTCGTTCGCCCCCAGAAAAGAAATCTCATATTTTCCCCCATAAAACGGATTACTGTTAGAGCTGAAAAGCTTCAGGCACTCACTATAAATTCATCAGATAAGTATTCACATGAGTTCCCATTGGCAATTTCTGCTTCAGATATCGAGACTATAAGGTGGACAGGAAATCCTGTGGATTTTAGTCATCTGGAGAGCTTCGAATCACTAGAAAATGCTTCAATTGATATTAAACCTTCTTGTCAGCACAAGTGCAGGGCGTTTGCTGAACATTGCAAGCAAGTTAAGAGTTTAATATACTGCGTTGCTGTGCTTCTTCAAAGTTTAAGATATGCCAAATTCTTAAGAACTAACATCTGGCCTATTGAGGTAGGTACTCGCCACACACATAAGCGCGCTGAATCATATTCGTTTTTGTGCTCATGGGATTCATTTCTATTGTTGCAGATGTTCTTTATGCAGAACGATGAGCCAATAGTTTTTAACAATCTATCGTGCTTGTTTGTGATGGCGGATGATTTGGACTACCAAATTCCAGTCGTAGCCTCCTTTCTAAAGGGATTGCCAAACCTAACAAAACTCATAATAAGCTGTGAGCAGAAGTCCCATCTACTTACGGATCCAAATGTAAGTAAAATTTTACTCTCGTAAATTATGTTGATTTAAATTTGGCTGTGTTTATTTTTTTTATTCATGCTTTAATTTCTTTGCGGTTGCTTGCAGTTCATCACCTCGCTGGGCTTGTGTCCAGAGACCTTTTGTCTTTCAGTCGTTGAGGATTGGAAAATGGTAGAGATTCATAGGAAAATTGATCAATATACAGAAAGCTGCTAAAGGGGAGATACTTCATTCAAGTCGGATGGAAGCACAATGGTTTACGGACTGATTCTCGGCATTTCTTTTTGGATTATATAAGACAAAATTATGTCAGGAGTCACTTAATTTTGGCGTCTATTTTGTTTTGGTAAGAAAAAAAAAAATTAATTCAGTTATTTATTAAACACTTTTATTATAATCTTATTTTCTAATTTCTGGTAAATTAACACTGGATCATAATGTGGCTTACGTGAATTAGAGTATTATTTTTACGAAATTTGTAGGTGCCGCGAACTAGTTTGGGATTTTTGCCCCCCTTTTTTTTCTAAAATTTAAAAGAATTTGATGTTGCAAGACTGGTGCAAATTGCGACTGGTTGGATTTTTAAAAAAAATTTAGAAAGACTTTAATCAAATATTTTTTGATTTTTTGTATTTGATTATACTAAATTAATTTTATTTTTATTTTTTATAAATGTGTATAAAAATTAAAATAATTAAATATGATTGTAATGACTTGACACTATATTTGATTATTCTAAAAATTTTATATTAAAAAATAAAAAACTAAATATAAAATTTAATACAATCAAATATAAATAATAAAAATATCAATTAAATTTTATATAGAAATTTTTTAGAAAAAAATGAGATAAAAAATGATTTATATGATTTTAGTGGTAAAGATTTTAGGAGGAAAGTGGCCTAATATATGATTTTATATAATTTTAATATATGAAAGATAATTTAGTTAAATAAAATAAATTGTAAATTTAATAGTAATTAACTTTCAATTTTTGAAAAAGTTTTTGTTGTGTTTGAATTTGGATCTTCTTGCTGTTTTCATGAGCTTCGGTTTTTACTTTTTTGTATTGTTGTGTGGTGGTTGCTTTGGGTTTGTAATTTAATTATGATTAAGGTAAATAATGATAATTTCATTCCAAAAAAAAAGTAAATAATGATAAAATAGAATTGGGTTTGTAATTTAATTATGATTTAAGGTAAATAATGATAATTTGGTCCAAAAAAAAGTAAATAATGATCAAATAGAATAATTTAACAGCGATAGTAGAATGAGGGATGACTATACTAAAAAAGTAATTAGAACAAGTACGGCAGGTTCCACACATTTTGAGTCAACGAGTAAAATGAGCTTATGCAAGCAATATTTGGCCGAAAATTATAAATAGGACTATTTTATAATTATTTAAGTAATTATAGTACTTTTTTCGAGTTAAGTGACTTATAATAAGATTTACTTACGTTTTATCATTAGCAAATAGCCAAGCCATGGCATGTTTGATCCGAGTTCTCCTGGTAAGAGTCTAAAAGCATGTGTTACTGGGCATTATTCTAGATTCCGAATGATTTTTATTTTTTTTTTGGTCACCTCCTTATCTACATTCTAGTCCATTATGATTGATACGTAGGTTTCTAACCTTAATGTAGAGCAGGCAATTAAATTAAGGAAAAATTAGAGAGGGGTTTCTTTACAAGGACTGCTGTCATTATAGGTATTCCTTAGCACTATACGAGCATTGGGGGAACCTTTTCTCCAAACAAAAATTGTACTGCTTAGCACAAAATTATGTACATAAACACCATGCACCTTTTATCAAAAAGAAAAAAAAAATCATGCACCTTTTTCCTGAATCTTTTTTTTGAGCAAAAAAAAAAAAGGAAATAAAATAATCACTCTGTCCACAAGATTGATAGATAAATGAAAGGTAAGACAGTTTATAAATACCAAGGGCAAAAAATCTACAATTACTTCGTTAATCTCGTGGCCAGCACGTGAATCAGGCATTACAATTTTGGATATGGAAATATCTATCAGCTTCACCAAAGGATAGCTAGGGTTGGGACGGGGAGACTAATAATCTCCATCCTCGCCTCCAAAAATGATGTCAAGTTAAATGGATGGAAGGGGGGAAAAAAAGATACCCCATCTTGTTTCATATAAATTTTCGCAGAAACACTTCACCATTCAGGCCAGAATATATTGCAGCATTAACTCAAACTTCAAGCACTCTTTACAAACTAGAACCATGAGCTGCATCCACAATTAGAGACGATGACTGACTTATCAGAGAATAATGCCATCCCATGCTCCAGTCTATATATATCAATCTTTATGTGATCTGCTAACCAGTTGATTCTTTACCAGGAACAGCTATGTCTTTGTTCCAACGTACATATTACAACAATTCTATTGCAATCAGAAAATAGTAAACCAGTTTGAGCTTCTGAAAACAAATCTGTTAACAGTAACTCTCAGCTATACAACTTTCTGTTGCCTATTTTTCTTTCAAGAAATTTAGACAACATGATTCTCCCAACATGCTGGGCAAAAAGCAAATAAAGAAAAAATAAGTGAAAAGGTGTTGGGGAGCTATAGTCAGGATTTCGAGATAACATATTTTCACAACATTTGCAAAATATGTGCACCAAAACTTGCTCGCAGAGGCAGATTCGAGCATAATGCAAATGCAGTACTTCACATTTGACTCTGTTCAAAAATTTTAACCATCACTAAAGTCTTCTGAATTAGCTACTTGTGATAAGTCTTCCTGTTCAGATGTCTCACCATTTGTGTTTTCTGACAAGTTCTCATCCTCCGAATCAAGAACAATCGAGTTAAGGGCAGAGTTACATGTAGGTCTTTGTCTCAACCTATTCTTTGCAGCCAAGTTTCTGGTTCCTGTGACAGGATGACTCACACCTGCCAGCCTCAAACTCCATCGTGACCCAAAAGGCTTTTGAGACCCAATCCTGTCACCAAGATTCTTCTGTTTCTCACTACAATTGCCCAATTGATTTTCAGTATCAGCTTCACTATCACTTTTGCTGTCATCGCCATTGTCATCTGGTTCAAACCAGTCACTTTCAGTTTCACTATCCAAGAAATCATCTTTTTTAATATTCTCATCTTTTGAGTCTGTACCCATGTCTGAATCAGTTTCAGTGTGATTTTCTTTCAAGTCTACATCCATGTCCGACCCATCAGAGGCAAATTTTCCCTGTTTAACATGCCTCTTCTCATTCTTTTGCTCTTTGATTGTCTTCATTTTCCTGAATCACAAAGTTATATTACAGCCAGCAAAAACTAGTCCAGTCCATAAATAAGCTACAGGGTAGTGGTAAAGAATGGGGTTTTGTCACAAATAAACCAAGGTGCTTTTCTTTCCATGGCAAACCATGAAGAATGCTTCTTTGCTTCTTGTGAATAACCAGAATATAGAAGTCATCAACAATGTTTTTAAAATCGGACTAGAGATCAAACTAGTCAGCTAGCCAATTCTCAGTTCAATAGGATAGTTTTTTTAAAATTTTTTTAAAAAATATATAAATAATACTTAATATTTAAAAATTAGAAAATATATAATATGATAAAGTAATGAAAACTATTTTTAATATTTAGATTTTGAGTAAAAATGTAATTTTTTAAAAAAATTTTAAATTTTTTCACCAAAAGACATAAGTTTAGATTAAACTGATTTAATTTGGTTTTGGTTGGTTTTCCGGCTTTGACCAGGCTTTTCCAGTGACTGATTTTCAACATGAATCAAACCGGACCAGTTACCGATCCTTGGTTTTGCCAGTCCAACCAGTCAGTCCGGTTCTGAAAACATTGGTCATCAGTATAGAGTAGAAACAATTTAATACATTACATCTAAGTGTACAACCAGAATTTTCTAATCACTATCTAGAACCCAACTTTATCTAAGATTTACCATTGCATGTTACGGCAATTTGTTCATCATACAATAATCCTTGCCTCCACTAAAGAATTAGTAGATCCCAAATTTCACCAAAAACAACAACATGGAATTTAAAATCAAGAACTTATTGAAGGTCTAACATACTAAATTAAACCATGTTAATTAAAAGCCAAGTCTAAAGAAAGTAAACAAGGGAGACTATTTCTACCCATAATTTGATACGAACTTAACTATAACTTAATATAGTCAAAACCCTAACTGCGAAATGGGCAAGTATAAAGAACATGTAGGATTGGAGGAGAATAAATGAGGTATCACCATCTACAGCCCGTCATTACCATATCCACACTCTTGTCCACAATTTGAGAAGGACATAAGGGCAAATCCATTTATAGATTGGGGAAACCCTTCCAACAGAAAGATAGCTGTAACTTTTTTTTCTCAACTACTATTCCAGAATTTCACAACAGAATCAGTAGTCTTTTTAAGACATTCAAAGACAGCGAAATTGCAGTTCATAGGCCAAAATGACACAATGGAATTTCAAATTTTCAATATACAGGATCAAGGTTACCTGGATCGCTCTGATACATTAAAAGAACAAGAATGTAAATTGTCAGCTATATCAAAACATGGTACAGGAACGGTAGGCTACTTCAAATAGCTTCATTGGAACAAAACATTCTTGTGCATAAAATTTAAATAAGTTTTGTATAATATGGTCTTACTACTATTAAAGACTTAATTCCCATAATCAAAATTTAAACAAAATAATTAATATTTTTAAAACCTGACTAAGGACAACCAATTTACAGTTCCACTAGAGGTTATATGATACTTAAAAAATATTTTAAAATTAGAAAAAAGTAAAATATGATAAAATAATAAAAAATACTTTTGACATTTAAACTTTGAATAAAATAACGTAATTTTTAAATTTTTCACAGAATGACAGTTTTAGAATGAACCAATTTGATCCAATTTTCAGTTTTGACTGATTTTTAGTTGATCAATTTTTTACCTTTAATAAAACTAAACCACTGACCAAGTCTGACTGTCCTATCCAATTCAGTTATGAAAACACTGAAAATAATATGTAACGAGAAGTGCTATGTGGCAATTAAGCATTGGCAGCTTATAAGATTGTAACCAAGTCTTTGCATACGATAGCATCTCTCTTCTTTGACATGCTATTTAATCTCAGATATACCATGAGTTGAGTTTGTTTGCTGGAATGCTGATTTTAGTATTCCAAGTTGCTAATGATCCACTATTTGGATCATTTGTTCCACTATGTAATTGACTAGGGAGATTATGTATTCTGGTAACCTTGTACAGAATACATAGTCTGATCAATTCTTACTTTGTTATTTCTATAGCCTCATCAATCGCACGGTCATAGTCATCTGCATATTAAACACTCAGAACTAGTTAGATCCAGGACATGATTGAGTCAATAATGCCAAATAAAAGAAATATAATCAAAATGTACATCATACCAAAGGTATAATTTATGGGCCTACGACTGCGACAGGAACGAGTAATCCCAGTCCCATAGGATCTACAATCATTTAGGAGCCTTTCTTGTCTTTGTTTTTGTTTGAGTGCTCTTTCTTTCTTCTGTAAGATGCAATGAATTATGAATGAAATAGGCATCAATACCAAAAATAAACTAGCAGAAAAAGGTGAGAACATCAAAAGAACTCACACACGATCAGTAAAGAATCTATAAGCATACCTTCTGAAGTTTCTCAACAATGGGCAAAAAATTGGTTTCAATATTTTTGCCAACAGTGACTTCACCCACAACTTTGCTGGATGAAAGTTCATCCTCCCATCACCAGCAAGAAATAAGGTAAAATATAAGTCCCAATCCCAATTGTAAAGCAAAACAAAGTTTTAACTTACCACAACTTTTCGAAATTCATCGAGATTGGTTGCTAGGGTTTCCCACTGAAGAGAGATAGGAAGACTATTAGATACTTTACCCTTCATTTTTGTCTTTGGCGCAGTCCTCTTTACTTCCTTATACAATCTATGTCCGATGCCTGTACCTCCATCACACCTATGAACAGAATTGTTATAATCAACACTTGAGCAGTAAAGTACATAAAATTCCAGCAATGCTAGAGATTACCAGTAAGAAGTTGTATTTCCATCTCCCCCAATCTTATCTTTACGGAAACAGCAAATTTCAATTCCACTTTTCAAAGAATCATTAATGTAAGACACTGCATCATCTTGCTGCAACAGAAAACATAGATACACCAGAGTTTAAAACAAAACAAAACAACAGCAACCTTAAATTCATCTTAAATCTATTTACATTTATAACATGGTTGTAAACTGTAAACATGATAAATCAACTAAAAATAAAAATATCTTAAAACATTAAAACAAAGACGTGCAACTTTGCAGATTAATAACATAATGACTTAAAGGAAAATGAAATCTACCTCAGCACGGATTTCGCAAAGTGCTTTCAGTATCTGTAAACGATTTGTTGGATTTAGTTCCCTATATCTTAACATCTCTTCTCTGCACAAGCCAAATCAACAAGAAGCATTCAGAGCCTGAGTTGAGGTCTAATCAGATAAAGGAAAAAGGTTCCCTTTTGTAAATGACAAAACACATAATCAATACCCATTAGCTGCAGTCAAGGGCATCTCGCCTTCAGCAACCTGTTCAAGAGTGCACACATAAACTTGCAAATTATATTGAAATCATGATTTCAAACATATAACAAGAGTCACCAGTACCAATGCTCAAGATTGACTTACCCATGGCCACCACAAAGCAATTTTCTTACAAAGTGCAGTCACCCATGCATCAGTACCATTCAATGTTTTACTCACAGGTGGTATCCCCTATTAACAATTCCACTTGTGTAAGAAATTATTAGGATACAACACATGGAACTTGTGGAAACAAAAACACTGTAAACCAAATGAAAGCAAGCTATTCCATTTAGGTTTTTGAGGAATCTATTAGCTTTCATATCATACTCAAGTATACTTTTCAATGCTAAAATCAATATGAGATCTTTTTTGATTTCTAGATGCAGATTCTAACTTTCACATAAGCTTAACAAGAGACCTCCCCCCCCTCTCAAAAAAAAAAAAAAGATGTTTCATATTTGAAGATGGATAAGTGATAAAAGATGCAGTGTCATTGCATCAAGTTGTCAAACAACGCAAGCTAAGATCACAAAAACACATCCCACACAAAAGCATATCAACATATGCCACGCACATCCAGGGACATAGGCAGATCAAATAACAATTCATCTTGTGAAATAAATACAGATTCAATTCCTCCACAACAGTGATCGTATCATAGCAACGACTAATAAACAATCACACTGATAAGTACTATATAATAACTCCATCAAACACAATACATATGCATACGATTGAAGCACGGATTCATCCTATTCATAATGATAAGAATCAGAAACCTTCAATAACTTAATGTGAAGTTGCGCAAGAGAGCTGTCAGGCTTAACAAGACCAGTCTCGATTTCCTCCGCTGTCAGCTTCAGATCACCGCCGATTACGGACTCAAAAACCTGCAGAAAATCAAATTCCACAATCACCACACACATATTCGGGCACAAAACAAGGCCGAAAACTCGTAAACCTAGACGAATTCATTAAAATGCGTTCATCACCGAATCAAGAACAAAACAAACCTATAAAAATCGATAATTCCAAAAAGAGAAAGGAATTTAGTAATTTACGGTCAAGAAATTGAGTACGGATGCCAGCTCCCATCGTCCACGAAGCTGCGCGATTTCCGATTCCAAGGACGAATTATCCTCAATGACGATTACTGCGTCTTTGTCTCGCGCATTTTCTTTCATCGTCACCGTCGCGGTTCCTCGGCGGCCACTGGCCATGGTGGAAAGAAAGCGGAGAATAATTGAAGATGTCGAAAGGACGGTTCAGTTTCGGGACTTTCCCGCCTAAATGAATTTATTTACCTCGGATCGTGGTAAGGTTATTGTTAACCTTTCTAGGGTTAATTTCAGAGGTCCTCGCCATGTCTCTCTTTCAGACTGAAACGCAGCGTTTCATTTCCAGTTTATCAAATCTAAACCCAATCGCCAAGTATCATGAATCTTTTTTTTTTAAATTATTTGGTTCCGAGTGCTCATTGGTAATTTACCTAGTTTTTGCTTATAACTTTGATATATGACTTTATTATTATTATCTTATACCTTGCAGTTTTATCAATTTAAAATTAGTCATTAATTTGTTAGACTATTTTATAAGAGAGAGAATTTTGTTATTCTTTGTTTAGTATTTGAAACTCTCAATTGAAAGTGTTAAATACTAAAGGGACATTTAGATGTCGGATTCTCTAAACAAAAAAACTCATAAATGCTGAATTTTGATACGTGATTTATATAGAAATATTATATTTTCAGAAAAACTACATTTTTAGAATGGGATCACACCTTACTTTTTCTATTCACATGGAGAATTATATAAATATATTATTAATTAATATAATATATAAATATATATAACCTCATATATATTTTTATTTATTGAATTAAAACTTATATCATTGTTTAATACAGTTCTAATCAAATCAATAAGATAAGTCATTATTTGATTTTAATTAAAATAATTATTGAATTATAAAAAATTATAATATTTTATTAATTTATAGAGCAATTATATCAATTTTAATTTTTTATTTTTATTATAATAAATTTTATATTTAGTACTACTGAATATGAATAATATTTATATTTTATACTGAATTGAGCACCATAATAAATTTGTAATTATTTAATACTTTTAAATTTTTATTTTATGTTGAATTAATCATTATAATAAATTTCATTAAATTATGTAGACTAATTAAATAAATATATAATTACATCAGGAGTATAATAATAATCTAAGTCTTTTTTTTAATTATCCTATATATAAAGTAAACATATTAATCTAAAATTTTCATACAAAATTTATATCTAACCAAACAAAAAAAATTATATTTTTTAAACTATTTATCTAGAGATTTATAAAAGTGTTAATTCTTGACAATTAAATGCCACTGGATGGAGATTTTTTAATTATGTGAAAATTGATAATTTAATATATATTCCAAATGGAAATTTATTTTAGCTAAATTAAAATTTGATTAGATTTAAACTAATAATATTATAAATTAAATTTCAAATAGATTTAAACTTATAATATCATTCTTGTAATAATTCAAATATCATTGGACTAAAACTCATTATTTAAATGAACATTATAGTAATCATAATATAAAAATAAATATTTTTTTGTTAGTGATAATAAATCTGCAATCTATTATTTTGGTTCTTGTAATTAGATTATTGGTTTGAGTTCTACAGATATATAATACAATTATTGGTTTCTTATAAGAAAATAACCTATATAGAAAAATAATAACAAACTAAATGAGATCTAGAAATATAAAATTTATTAAGACAAAAAAAAAAAAGCAAACTTACAAAATAAAATAAAAAATTAGAGTAAATTACAAAACGATCTAAAACTATATATTCAGTAATTGATCAAAATACTCATATATTTTTTCAATAATTGATAAAATGGGGGGACAAATCTATTAGGATAGATTGAATTATGTACGGCCCTACTTGCAAGATTTGTCAATAGTAGCCTAAAAAACTCTATAAATAAAGGAGAAAATGGGTATATTGATTTGGATTAAGAGTCTATTTTTCCTCTGAACTATTTAAAATATGTCATATGGATCTAATTTTTGGGCTAAATTAATCATTGAATTTGCTTAATTAAACTAATCTAATATAATTTTGACTTAAAATGTATAAATGAGAAATATATTCTACTTAAGCATTTGAACATAAAGGGGAAAAAAATTCTTAAAATCATCTCTATTTGGTTGTGAAGCTAATCAACACGCTCTATTTAAAATAGCTTTTGTAGTGTTGATTAGCTTCTTGCTTCATATTTTGCTTCTTATAAAACACTGTAAAAAAACCTTACTTTTTTCTGAAGATATTATTTTAAAAGTTTGTTCTTTATTTAGTTTTAACTTTTGATTGATTGTTTCTTTATAAATTTGTTGATGTTTTTATGGAAAATCTCACTTGAATATTTTGGTTTTATTTATTTTTATTTTTTTATTGTAGTTATGAGGTTGATTATAAATTTTGGCGTGTTTATGTTGTGAACACTTTAATTAGGGAACAAGACCCTCTCATGTTTTGGTTAACATAACATATTATGTTATAATAATTTTTATGTTTCATTTCAAAATAGATGATTGTGATTCAATTTTATCACGTAATTATTATTTTTTGAAAATTTATATCAAATTTTTATAATGAAATTTCAATCATTCATTTAAAATGAAAATTGTTCTAATATAATAGGTAATATTAATCAAACATGAGAGAACATCAATCTACACGTGGATATTTATTTGATTCAAGGGAAGGATACATTTTAATTAATTATCCATGTAGATATTCATTTGATTCAAATGAAGGATCAAGGGAAGATTTTATCTAGTTAGAGGAGGGGATTTTCAGAATAGTCATTGTGATTATCAAAAAATTTTCATCAAGAGTATCAATTGATAGATTTGGTATTTAAAACTGATATAGATTAGTTATGACCATTATGACTTCTTGCTTCGACTTGAAAATTTAGAAATATGAGAGTAACTCACGTTATTAACCCTACTGACTACTTTCTATTCCTCATAACGTACCATTCTCTTTTGTCATTTTTTCATCGCCTGTGATTTTATTTTTTAAAAAAAGAATAGCTCCCACATCAATCCATTTCTAGTCATAATAGCTAATGGATATCATTCTCTATTCTCGAGTATAGAATAAACAAATTTTAGGTCAAGTCCTTAATATTAATAGAGGAGTGTTAGATGTCTTACCTATATTATTTGTTTTTTAATTTTATGTTGTTATAATGATATGTGACATGATTTAAATAATATTATTATTATATTTTTTAATTATAAGAAAAATATAACAAGAAAAATATAAATTATATTTCAAATCATGTTGCGCGTCACTATAATAAAAAAGAAGATAAAAATAATGTAATTTAGAAAAAATATAAAACACTTCTCTTATTGATATAGACTATTCCATAGTAATCATCTATCCTTTTGCACCTTAGATATATATTTTTTAATCTAGATCTTAATTACAAATTTAAATCTATATACTCAACACTAATGAAACCAAAAAAAAAATATGAAGAAATACTTATGAAACCTACTAGATAGAGAAGATGTATATTTTTATTGAATAATCAAAGTGAAAAAATAATAAGGAGAATTATGAGACAATGATGGATAAATTTTCTAGAAAAGTTAAAGTGAGATTATGCAGATAGATGGGAGTGGCAAAAAAAGAGAAAAAAAAGATGATTAATGATTGAAATTATGATGGGATTGGTTATTTTACATATGAATCCAGTCATCATTCGATTAATTCAAGTTATACTGAATGATAACTCTGATATTTTTCAATTTCACCAATGTATATCATATGGTACACCTGCAGGCTCCAATGTCCAAAAATAGTATAATAATTGCAAGATCTTCGCTAGTGTTCTACTGTGTTGTTTACAATTATGATGTTAACTATCAATAAAAAAATGGATTTTGATTTTGATTGTCTTTACTTTTCTTTAAATGTATGATTTCCAGACAAAAGTAATAGGTAATGTTAAACTTTATTGGAATAAAAGCTTTAATATAAAGGTTAATTTAACTCAAAAAGTTAATTTATATTTATATGGTTTCAACTGTTCTCAACCGCATTGAGCACGTTTTATCCCTCATAATGAAAAAAATACAATTCTCTTTCATCATTTTTGATAACATATAATTTATTTTTTTTAAAAAATAATGATGCTCACAACAACCTATTTGCAGGAATAGCAGCGAATGGATATCAATCTCGATTTTATAGTAACCATTTACTTGCATTCTGTGCAAATAGTAAACTCAACGCTATTGATATGAAACCAAACAAGAAAAAGAAATAGTTCTGAACCGTAGAGTAGTAGATAGAGAAGATGTATATGTTTATTAAATAATCAAAAGCGAACAGCGATTAAAAAAAAAATTATGAGACAATGATGAATGAGTTTTTTAGAAAAATTAAAATGAGATTACGAAGTTAAACTGGAATGGCAAAAAAGAAAAAATATTGAGAATTAACGATTGAGATTGGCAAAGAGATGAGACAAAGATTTTTAAAGGCTTGCATTTTATAATTTTTTATATCGTAATTTTTTAATATAAAATCTTTACTATTATTTATTATTTTATAAAATTCAAAAATAATTTTTTTTTTTTTTTTACGTGAGAACTTCAATATAATATCTATTATAGTTTGACTTCAAATAAATCAAACCTAAAGTTTTGTCTCAATTCAACTAAATAATTAATTTTCTCTTTAAATAAATTTTTTAAAATACAGAGGAGCAAAATTAGGTTTTATATATTTAAATTGAAAATTAATATCTAACCAACTTTTATCAACAGACAAGAATTCAGTATGGGTACATTATTATTTACGAAATTTATGTTTGACAATATTAAAAAAATTTTTAAAAAAATTGTACATTTTTTACTTTATCAAAAATTGAAATTTGAGTTATGTTCTATTAAAATGCAAATCAAGTCTTAACTGAGAAAGAGAAAAAGTTGTTAAAGTAACAAAAAAAAAATATATATATATATATATAGTTTACTGAAGTTATAATTTTAACATGAATTCTACATTGAAATTAAATATAAAATTTATTTATAATCGAAATTTTCAATGAAATTTATTTACAAAACAATCTTAGCTATTGATTGCTTTATACATATTTATTTATAAACAGTATAGTTAAAAGAAAAAAAAAAACCTTACCTTTATTTGTAGGATTTTATTAAAAAAATACATATTGCTTAAATAATCCATCGAAATCCAACCAGCTAGATGCCAAATTATTGAAACACGGTGTTCATGAGGAAATTTGTGCTTTAATTAAATTAGTTTGAATTTAGCTGTAATTACAAAAAACAGAAAAATAAAATTTATGGCAAATTTGTAATTGTATATAAACATTCTAAAATAGTTAATTAAATACAGATATTTATAAATTATTTTTAATTAAACGCATTTGTCATTATCTACATAAAAAAGTAATGTTTTATTGTAATTCTAAATAAAAATTTAGTTTTAATATTTGTTTGAAAATAAAACAGGAAAAAGAGATAAGAGAGAAGATGTAAATGTAATTTTTTGTTATACTACTTAAAAAAATATTATTTTTCTTTCATTTTAATCATGAATACAATTGAAAAAACAACTCTATATAGTGCATTTTGATGGAAAGTTCAAAATTTAATGTTTGAAATTCATTCATTTTAAATCCCACAATTTGAAATTATTTATTTTAATTCATGCATTAGAAATTTTATTATTAGATGCAAATAAGGATTTAAAATCTCAATTTTATGTACTTGAAATTTGATTATTTGAATATGAGAAAAAAATTAGAATTGAATATTTCAAGTTAATTTTAATATTAAATAATATTCAAAGTATTTATTTTTATTATCAAAATCATTTTGAAATCTAATTTTTCAATTTAAATTTTAATACTAAATAACATATATATATATATATTCATCAAATTATTAAAATAATTTTTTTCATATCATATTGTGATGTCTCTTTTAAAAAATTTGATTAATAAGGTGAATATAAATAATAAAACCAAACCTTAATGAACGAACCATGCTATAAAATAATTTTAACAATACAGAAAAATAAATATATCATAATTGATGTCAAACTCTTACAATTTTTTATCAATATTTTATTTTATATCTTAAATTTAAAAATATTTTAAAAATACAATATTATATTGCTTATAGTACTTATATGTTTATTATTCAGAGAAAAAAAAAATAAAAAAACAATTAAGAATAAATTTAATATATTCCTCATCTTCATGAACGTCTTTTAGTAAATCAAATAATTTAGAACTCTTATTTATAAAATTTTCCATGATATACTGTATAAAGCCAAACACTTTGAATATACAACTTCACATATTTTCTTTCAACGAATTTATTTTTTTGACTTTATATATTTGAAGTCTCTAAACTAAATAACAGATTGCAAATCACTTATTATATTTTTATGCCATTGCATATATATTATATATTTTGATATCATTAGTGTAAAATAACTAATAAGTAATTATTTAAATAAATTATTAAAATAAGTAACAAAAAACACAAATACATCTTTATTCTTTGAAATTACATCAATATATTTTAATCTTTTGAACCTTCATAAAAAATTTTATATATTTAAAATCAATGAAAAAATTTTCAATATTTTAAAATTTTTAGTTTTTTGAAGTCTCGACATATTATTAGTGTGTTTTATGGCTAGATCAATTGATTGAATTAATAAAACTAAAAATTAGTAATTCAGTTTATTAAGAATAAAAATCAAGAAAAAAACAATCAAATAAAAATCGATTTAAAATAAAACTTGATCATTTTGTAAACAATTTAAAAATTTTTAAAAATTATATTATTTTATTCAAAATTTAAATATTACTATAATATTTTTATTATTTTATTAAATTATATTATTTTTTAATATTTAAAATTTTTAAAATTATCAAATTAATTAATTAAACCGATCAAATAAAAAAACAGACCAACTAATTGGATTGACTTACATAGAAATAAGTTAGAGAGAATTAAAAAATATAATGTAAATGAAGTTAATTAATTAATCTCATTTATAAATTTTTTATAATGTGAATGTGAGTAAATAAATATTAAAAATTTATATAATTTATTTTTAAATGTCTATTTTTTTAATCTCAAATCAAAGATAAATTATGAAATAAAAATTTTAGTTAATTTAAATCATTAAACTCTTAAAAAAATCTAACATAAAGTATAATTAATTAATTAATTTTATTTGCGTTACATTTCATATATTTTTATTACTCTTTTTTAACATTCCTCATTTTGTTTTTAAATTCTCTCTGGACTTCGAAAACATTGTACGGAAATCGAAATAAAAAACCTTTTTTTCTTAAAAAAAAAGAGGGGTTAAAACCTTGCCGCTGCTCCGATTCGTGTCCGATTTCATTTGCCTGTGGCCAAACGCTCAATGTTAACAGCTCCAAATTCAAAATTAGACCTCCGTCTGTGAAACAAGACACGACCAACAAGAATTTGTGATCAGAAATCATAATCCACTGTAAATGGACAAAGACACCGAGCTTCTTTCGCGTTTAGCCGCGAACCACCTTCATTTAGCTCAATTCGAGCCGCTGCGCGCTATTCTGCTTGCTCTCCGATCGAAAAACCCTAACCTAGCCCTAGCAATTCTGGAGACTATAGTTGCGAACTCAGACCGGTTCGATAACATCCTATGGTCACCATCGTGCCCGTCGCCGTCTCTTCTCACCTACCTGTCAACGTTAGAGCTGTTACAGTACGGTAACTCCACGTTGCAGACATGGAGCTTCGATCCAGGAATCTTGCGGCTGCGCGCGGAGTTTGTGTTGTTGGTTCAAGTGGTGAGCGACGCGGTGACGGACAGGATGAGGAAGAATGTGGACTTGGAGAGCATCGAGACAGAGGAGAAGGAGAGTGATGATGTTGAGTTGTTGGAGAGAAGTGAGGATTTAAAGGATGAGAGTGGTGAATTAGGGGATTGCTTAAGGGTTTTGGATAAGGTGTTGGATTTAGGGCTGAAGAGGTTGAAGCCTGATATTGGAGTGGATAGAAGGGCTGATTTGAGTGCTGATGTTTGTGACATTGGAGATGGAGAAGTAATAATGTGTTTGAGGAGAGTAATTTTGGATCATGCGGATGTTTTTGAAGCTCTGTCATGGAATATAGAGCAGCAGTTGAAGAGAGGGCGCAGGGGCAGGGCCAGGGGTGATGAAGTTGAGAATTCGGATTCGGTGATAACTGTGAGGAGAGATGAGAAGGCGAGTGTGGATGTTTTGAAGGAGAAGGACGAGGAGGAGGTGAAAGTTCTTACTTTGATTCAGAAAAGTGTTCAGTTAGCACATTTAGATGCCATGAAGGAGTGTTTGGAGGTAGGAAATGAAGAAGGAGCATTTTCTCACATTCGTTATCTTCACCTTGATCGTGGGGTGGAGGAGTCTGCATTTCGGTATGTGTATTTGGGTTTCTTGTCAACATGAAATGGAAGAGATTGTTATTATTGTTATTGTCACTATTTTTAAATTTTTATTGCATGTAATTATTGTGTTATTGGAAATAAATTTAAGACTGAATAATTTGTTTTCCATATTTGTTAACTTGAAAAAAGAGAATTACGGAAGGGATGAGGATGGGTATCCAGGGTTAATTCAAATTATGAGTGCCTTCTACTTCTAATAGGACATGAACTAGATCAGAATTATTCTCAAAAAGTTCATAAGTGATCCCATTTTTTTTTTTTCCCAATCGGGTCCGGGTAGAGATCAAAGGTCTTGAGGAATCGATTTGGCAGAAAAGCTGAAAGATAAAGAAGTATCATTAATTTCTTCATGCTTGCTCTAAGTGCGAAGTATCATTTGTACAAATAAGAATAAGCATACCCTTCACTACATGGTCCGCTCAGTTCATAACGAGAATACATCACTCGTTTTTTTTTTTTCTGTTTTTAATATGCTATATATTATTCTTATTATGCACATAAGGGAGGAGCGTATGAGATGATTTCTCATGTACAGAAGTAAAGGAAAATAAAGTTACCTAAGCAATTCCTTAGAAGATCTGTAAACTGAAGAAATCCATCACATCTCATATACTCTTGAATAAAGGATATGAGGGGTTTTCTTAGTGCAAAAGTTGATTTCCCACATCCAAAATTTTCAATCATCTTTATCATGGAAGAATAATTGTGTGGCTCTGGATTATCAGCAGTATGTTATTATGGCTTGGAGAGGATTCTTTCATCTAGCTTGAGGACTGTTGAAGATGCTTTATATGCAGTTTTCAGAGTGCTTTGTTTTTCTTATTGTTTTCTTTTTCTAAATTTTCTTGTTCTCTGGCATTTTATTTGTGCTTGAAATTTATATATTTGTTGAAGTCTACTGATATACAACAGTATTTTATTGGTTGTAGCCTCTTTTTGGTTTGTCAGATATCTTCCATCCACTTTGTAAAAGAGAAAAATTGATATTCTTCTGCCTGTTTTCATTTAAGGTGAACTTTCATGTTATGTACCTAAAGTCACTGTGGAGACTTTTCTTGATAACACTGATTAATATGTTTAGATTGGAACTTATTTAGATAAATTCTACTGTTAAACTTTTGTATTTTTGCTAGTTGCAGAGAATACGTGGCTTGTTGCATAGTTCCTTTATCATCTCCTAGATATTTATTTGCATTTTGTTTTGATGTTTCTAATAGCATGGTTTTGCAAGATCTCCTTGTGAGGGTTTTTATCAGAAGGGAAGGATATGGAGACTCCTGGCAAGTCATGCAAGAAAAATTCCTATCTATTTATAAAGAAGCTCTTTCATCAAATTGCAGACAAGTTGTTGAAATAATTCAAGTAATGCTCAGTTTTGCTTTTTTGCAAGTAGTCTAGTGTTCAAATTCTTGTTTGGTAATCTTATAGGTGGTTTTATCTTCTACTGGATGATTGTGAAATTAATCTGGTTAGAGTCATATAATGCTTGGAGCACTTTGATTAAGCAAAGTGGGATTGCTTAGCAATTGGCAGCTTGTGCAGGAAATTCCAAAACTTGGCTGCTATAGTGAATTTAAGCTACTTTGAAATTTCTACTTGTTGAAAAGACCTTTGGATACTCCACTTCTTAATCTAAGAATTGTTTTCATAATTTCATATTTAGAATTGAGTGGATTCTTTGTGGTCTCAGGTTGTGGAACTAGTTATAGGGTGATTTGATTTGAAAATCTAGAAAAAGGATTTTGATAATAAGAGCCTGTTAGAGAGAACTCTTTAATCTCAGAACTGAAGAGCTCATTAAAGAGAACTCTTTGATCTCTGTACTTAGAACACTGATTTTTTGGTGATTTAAGACTTATCCTACTATTTTCCATCAACATTTTAAATATAATAAACCTCAGGAAAACAGAAAGTAAATACCCACAATCTAAGCCACAAACAATACTGAAAACTACCCATAATCTAACAACAAATCACCCTTATTCCTTCAATAGTGGCGTACTGGTTCAGCTCAATAACTAATTCTATATGAATTAATTTGCTTGAAACAAATAGAGCTTGGTTAATTCACCACTTAAAATCCCCAAAAGATTACTGAGCTACTTAGAATCTGATACTATGACTTACTCCAAATGTAGACCTGCAAATTTGATACATTTTTTTAAAACATCCCTTAACTATTTCTTGGAAAGAAAAAGATATGAATGATGAATTACCAATTGAAGGGGATTTTTTCGATCATCCTTGAGAAGATGCTATATGTTTGATTGTGTGAAGTTTCAACCCATCTATGCTGTTTATGCTTTGGTTCATGTTTGGGTATGTTGAATGGAACAAGGTAATTTCTGCAGGTTATCCAGGATGACTTGATCCGTCAAGAGATTGAGACCTTGCAAGCACTTGATAATAACAAAATTCCACCCCCTTTACAGCGCTTTCAAAGGTTTCTTGCAGAAATGAGAGCAGATGCAGATTTAAATGATCCATCTTTGCCATTGATTAATGTAGTCAATTTTTGCATGAGAGACATGTACCATTATGCTCGTGTCTCTGGATTACATGTTCTTGAATGTGTAATGGATGTGGCACTCTCTGCAATCAAGAAGGAGCAGCTTCAAGAGGCTAGCAATGTATGTGCCTACTTTTACATTTAATGGTTAAATATCAGAGTTTTATTTTTCAAATTGGACTGTTTGATATGCATCTTATTTACTTATTAATGTTCCAGGTTCTTGTGTTATTTCCTCGACTTAGGCCCCTGGTAGCTGTGATGGGCTGGGATCTGTTGTCTGGTAAGACAATTGCCCGCAGGAAATTAATGCAGCTTCTCTGGACCTGTAGTAAGTCACAAGTATTTCGACTGGAAGAATCCTTACTGTACAGTAATCAAATGGACGATGTAATTTTCTCAATATTCATTTGAATTTTTTTTTGGGTTATTGTTCTTTCTGTCTAAAGAATCAGTTGAATATGCAAGTCCCCTTTTTTGTGGGTTTGACAGATATCTTGTGTGGAACATCTGTGCGATTCATTATGTTATCAGCTTGATCTTGCCTCCTTTGTTGCTTGTGTCAATTCTGGTCGACCTTGGAATTCAAAGTCCTCATTATTGTTGTCTGGCAGCCAGCAAATAATTTCTGGAAATGAAGATAGTCAATCAGAACATTTTGTTGAAAATTTTGTACTGGAAAGGCTTTCTGTTCAGAGTCCTCTTCGGGTAAGAATTGTGTACAGCGTACATCCTATTCTGGAAAGGCTAGTCGAAGTTATGTGCCAATTTGAACTGCATATTCACTTATCTGGGGTGGAATCTGTGCGTGGTTAACAAGAACACATTTTTAATCAAAATATGATTATTTTTTTTATAGCTGTCATGTATGCATAATTTTTAATTTTTTCTGATGTCTATGTATTATTTTAGAAAATGTTGGGCATTTATGGTATTTCATTTTTTTAATCATTTTGATGGTTCGGAAAATGTAAGGATTCAATTATCAATGCCATGCTGCTTGAGTTAACATATAGTTTGTTCCATTCTCCATTTGTTTGAATATTGCATTGAAAATGGATTATTTCTTCTGTAGGTGCTTTTTGATGTTGTTCCAGTCATAAAATTTCAGGATGCTATTGAATTAATTAGCATGCAGCCAATTGATTCTACTGTGGCAGCCTGGAAAAGGTGTGCAAGGAGATTGTATTTTATTTCGTTGCCATACTTGGTACTGTACTTGAGTTGACCTTCTTTATTATGTATAACCTCCTGTCAAGTGTGGATACGAGTACATGTTAAAAAAGCTGGGTTGGGTGGTTATTTTCTTCATACGTGTGAATTTTCTTGAGCAGATAGTCTGCGCTAGAAAAGAGGACTTCTGTATCATTATTTGTTCTAATTTTGGGCCAACCTTTATTATTTCCAATGTGCTGATATATCCAATGTCTTTATGATAGGATGCAAGACATTGAACTTATGCACATGCGTTATGCGTTGGAATCTGCTGTTCTTGCACTGGGAGAAATGGAAAGGTCAATGACTGATCAAAGAGAAAGTCATCATCAAGTAGCTTTGTGCCATTTGAGAGACCTGGGGAGCCATTTGGAGGCTATTAAAAATATTCCACGCAAGGTCACTCTTTTTTCCTTTCTGTTTTCATTTTTTGCTCCAATTGTGGGGGGGGGGGGAGTATCTAGGGTGTGGTGTTGGTGACCTATTCTTTTAAAAGATTAATCATTATTATTTTGCTGTTAAAGTTTGATATTTGACAACAACCTTATTTTTTTAAGAGCTCTAGGTTTTCCATTTGACAATTTCTGTTGGAATCCAATCCATTTCCTTAGTAATTAGCAGAAAATATTAGTTGTTTTTCTTTTTGTGATATTTTCTTGTATATTTATAAAATGTTGTTTCTATTCAATGATGCAGATATTGATGGTGAATGTTATAATTTCGCTTTTACATATGGACAATATCTCTCTCAATTTGACGCATTGTGGCTCACCAGGGAACAATTCTGAATCACTCTCTACGTGTCCTTGGGAGCATACTAATGTCACTACATGTGAAGGAGGAAATGAACTGGTTTTTTCTTTCACAGGATTGTTACTTGATATCTTATGTCACAATATTCCATCCAGCATCATTGAAGAGCAGGCACTAAATGATGCTATGAATACGGGTGGAAGACAAGCATTAGAGTGGAGAATATCTATTGCTAACCGTTTTGTTGAAGATTGGCAATGGCGTTTGTCAATTTTGCAGCATCTTCTACCATTATCCGAGCGTCAGTGGAGATGGAAGGAGGCATTGACTGTTTTACGTGTGGCTCCATCCAAGCTACTTAACCTGTAAATTGAGTGAATTCTTTTCTAAAATTCGTTCTGAGACATATACAAATAGTTTTCACTTGTGATACACAGTACAGAATGTTATTTTTTCAGAGCTAGTGAAGTATATTTGCTGCATTTTGCCATGAACATGAAATTCAATTTTTGCATCATGTACAGTGAGAATATAGATGTTGATTACTGACCAACCCCGGACTGTGCCATCTCTGCATTGCGTTAGACCTAATACTACATTATTTGTGTTGGAGCAATTACAGACTTTATATTAGTTGATATTCGTTCATTGAAAACTGATGTAAGCATGTTGATATCCTTTTTATTCTACAGTTGCATGCAAAGGGCAAAGTATGACATTGGGGAAGAAGCGGTCCATCGATTCTCATTGTCTGCTGAAGATAGAGCAACACTTGAATTGGCAGAATGGGTTGATGGTGCCGTCAAAAGGGCATCTGAATCCAGATTGGTCAGTCTGTAGCTCTTCGTTTGTGCTTTGAATATATAATTCTTCCTAGCCACGTTTTTAAGTTTAGTGCACATAAATATATTTACCTTGGCATTTGTATGGAGCTGCGTTACCTTATTGAGTATTCATCAGAAGGACTTGATTTTTCCTTCAATATTCAGTATAGTGGTGGATGCATTTGAGGTTTTCTGTGGTTTGTAGGAGTAAAGGATCTTTGAATGAGTTTTCTAGACCCTTTGTTTGTTCGGTGTTATGAGGTGCCATCGTGCCATTTATGTTGGACGAGTTCATATGTGACTGGTGCAAGTTATTGCTGAATGTCCATCCTGTGCTTGTTGTATGTTTGTATTGTATCCTAGTTAAATACTTAACATTTACTTGAATCAAGTCTTATCTAGGGAATATTCTCATCAGTTTCCTCTGAGGAATATTTGTTGGCAATCTAGAGTTGATGATAATATGTCTTGTTTACTAGGTAAAAGCTGCTGTATCTCTTGCAGCTGATGAGACTTCATCAGGGCAAGACCTAGATTTTTCTTCTTTGCGTTCCCAATTAGGTCCTCTTGCTGCAGTAAGTTCTTACAATGCTGAATTCTATTCCTTTCTTTAGTTCAGCTAAAAGGGTAAGCTGACATATTTATATTTTCTGCCAGGTTCTTCTGTTTGTTGATGTTGCTGCAACTTGTGCAAGGTCGGCAAACTTGTCCCAACAACTTTTGGATCAGGCAATGGTTACCTGCCTATTAACTTGAAGCTTGTCCGTTAATCCTATGCATCATGTTTACTTCTCACATTGATTCATATGTCTCTTTTGTTTGAGCAATGTTTGCAATATCAAAATTGTCTACCTTAGTCGGTATGGTTTTTCTTGCCATCTATTAGTTCCATGAAAATTTTCACTTGTTGATTAACTTTTCAAATTTCAAGCTGCTTTGGTTTGAGGGGAAATATCACTTTTAGAGATGTCCTTGGTAAATAGTCTTCCTTTATGAAATGAGATTAAAATCAGTTCCTGTGAACTTTTTGAAGTTTAGAGTAAATGTTTATCCCAAGCTCATTATCTAATATGTTTGTCCCTTGCCCCTTTGTTAAGAAACAAAAGCATCCTTGGTTTTCCTTAGCAACCGGTAATGATCTAATGGACTTGAAGATTGCCAGGGCATTCTAACTACAACAATTGCAACTGAACTCTCTGATTTTAATGTCTGCCCATAGTATTTCGCTATCTGTGTGTGTGTGTGTGTGTCACTTGCTCCGGTTTTTGTTCAACTTTGGTGCCAAGATGCAATGTTTTGGTTTTGCTCTTATGTATTTTGGTTCACATGCAGGCTCAAGTCATGCTATCTGAGATATATCCAGGAGGTTCTCCAAAAACAGGGTCCACTTACTGGGATCAGATCCATGAAGTGGGAATCATTTCTGTCTCAAGACGGGTCCTCAAGCGTCTGCATGAGTTGTTGGAAGAAGTAAGTTAATAAATGGGACAATATCAATGCATGCCATTGATTTTGGTGATTTAGCTGATTGTTATGGTTACACCAAATGCCAGCGATAACTTCTGGAGATGCATCTATCAGTTGTTTTCATCTATAGTTTTATTTGTTTGCAACTAAAGTTTAAAGTGGTTGCATTCAGAAACTTCTATGAGGACCTTTACAACAGAGGGCATCCTTTGGAGGGGACTTCTTTTTTTCATGTTATCAATTTATTATTGCAGCAACTCGTTCACTTGGCTCCTAATAGATGAGACCAACTTGAATACTTCTGGATATAAGAAAGCAGATCATTAGGTCTTTAAAGGATAAGAAATGGTGGAATAATTGTTATCTTTGAAACTACTTACATTAACTGTATATGACCTACTTGATATTTGCAATCAAGAAAATGTCAAACACAGCCTTTAGTTTTAACATATAATCTCTCTGCTTCATCCTGCTTTATGCTAGAGGAATAATCAAATACTATCCACAGAAGTACCTTGTTCTTTTATCAATTTGTTTATTTAATTCTATAGTACTCCTCTTGCACCTTATAGACTTCCTTTATGGATACTTTATTTTATGTATGCTGAAATAATTTTTTCATTGTTGATCCCATGGCTTCTCTCTTGTTTTTTTTTAGGATGACAATCCAGGCCTTCAAGCGATCCTGTGTGCGGATATTATTATTTCAACATCCAAGGAGTTGATTCGTCAGGAGCAAAAGGAACGTGCTCTTGGTATGCTACATCAGATGATAGACGATGCTCACAAGGGCAAGAGGCAGTTTCTGAGTGGTATGCTTTTTTATTTTAAATTGTCATTGTGGAAAAGATAGTTGCGCCTTCTTATTGCTATTATGTTGTAGAGCATCTTCCTGCTGTTCTGATGCATCTTTCTCCCATAAAATTTTAGGAAAGCTGCATAACCTTGCAAGAGCTATTGCTGATGAAGAAACAGAGCTAAATTTTATAAAAGGTGATCACCAATATATGGAGCGGAAAATTGTAGCTGATCTTGACATGGATGGGGTTCTTGGGCTTGGTTTAAAAGTGGTCAAACAGATGCCCATAAGTTCAGTAGGTGGAGAAATAAGCACTCAAACTGCTGGTTATGATATAAAAGATAGTAGGAAGAGATTTTTGGGTTCACTAAGTGCCAAGCCTACAACGTATCTATCACAGTTTATTCTCCATATTGCTGCAATCGGTGACATTGTTGATGGGACTGATACAACCCATGATTTCAACTTTTTCTCTCTTGTTTATGAGTGGCCTAAAGATGTAAGCCTTTCTATCATCTTTACTGAAGAGTATCTTATTTTGCTCAAAGTTACTGAGCTGAATTTTGATTTTGGTCTGAGTGAAGCTATGCAAGGACTTGGTGAGAATTGCAGAGAACTTTAAGTACGTGCACAAGTGAAATCATGTATTGACCATGTTGTTAGACAATACACAACTGTTCATCACATGAATGTGAAAGCTGTTGAAAATGTGGATTTTTGTTATTTACACTCTTAACTTGTGGAAGCACTTGCCGCAATTTTTGTAGGAATGTTGTGGAACTTGCAGAGATCTTGCAATTACTTGAATAATACCTATTTGACTGACCTTCATTACAGTCTAAGGTGAATGTTTAAGGACATGCATGGAATATGAGGATTATTACTAATAAATATGGTACATGGGAAAGTCCCTCGACTTTGCATATTTGGGGAAATCTTGTGGTGAATTCTTTTTCATTAATTTTTTTTAATGATATCATTACAAGATTTTAATCCAATTATTGAAATCTGATCTCTTTTTCCCAGGTTGAAAAAATTCAGTGTTGAAAAATAACTAACTCGTGTGTTTCAAAACAACAATATCATTTTAGCGCGTAAATTGGCATGGAACCAATTGTTTTACCTTTTTTTTTATTGTTCAAATTTCGCTCAAGTTTTGAGCACATTGAAGTGGTAGGAAATTCTGAAGGGGGAGGCCCTAGATGACAAGTTATAATGGACCTAGTGACCCTAATTAGTTCTGAATATGCAGCTCTACATCAGGTGGAATGGGGGAAATGGATTCAATTAGCTGACCTCGACTGTTTTGGTGTTAAGGCTTAGTTGAGTTGACTCGGCTTAAAATTGAGCATGTAATCTTCGCCTATTTTTATTTTAATGCTTTAGATATGTGTTCATGCATTTCTGTAATATTTTGCAGCTTATAACTCGTCTGGTCTTCGACCGAGGCAGTACTGATGCAGCTGGAAAGGTCGCTGACATTATGTGTGCTGATTTTGTCCATGAAGTTATATCAGCATGTGTACTTCCTGTTTATCCACCACGATCTGGTCATGGATGGGCATGCATTCCTATTGTTCCTACTTCCACTTTAAATTGTTCAGATAATAAAATACTTTCGTCTTCATTTAAAGAAGCTAAGCTTAATAGCTATAGTTGCTCCTTAGCAACTCCTGGAGTCCCATTGTATCCTCTCCAATTGGATATTGTAAAACATTTGGTTAAAATTTCCCCTGTAAGGGCTGTGTTAGCATGTGTTTTTGGGAGTGGTATATTAAATAGTGGCAGTGACTCGTCTTTATCTAGTTCCTTGGATGATGGATTACTGCCAGCACCTGACACTGACAGACTGTTTTTTGAGTTTGCTCTCGATCAATCTGAGAGGTACTTAGCAAGCTTTGGACAGTGAAATCACTGCTATAAATCCTTCCCATTGTGATTGTCAAGTTTATCTTTTCTTAATTTATTTTTGTATAGGTTCCCAACTTTGAACCGATGGATACAAATGCAAACTAACCGCCACCGAGTGTCAGAATTTGCTGTAACTTCTAAACAAAAGGGTAGTGATAGTGAGTTTAAATCTTATGCAAGAACTGCTATCAAGAGACTTCGGGAGCATGATAGTGATGCTGAGTCTGAAGTTGATGGAATTGTTGATATCAATAATATTTCGATAGCTTTGCCTGACCTCATCAGTAAAGGTGGTGCAACTTTGGATCAACAGCAGGATTCTTCAAAATCTGATACTGTTGAACTTGATACTACAATTTGTCTTTCCTTGGACTGGGAGAATGAAGAACCTTATGAGAAAGCCGTAGAGCGGTATTACATACTTTCTTGATTTGGTTTTTCTCTCTCTTCTTTTTTTTTTTAAAAAAAAAATTTTGGGGAGTGGGGTTATTATAGATTTCTTTTGCTGTAATTTTGCATGAGTGTTGTATAGGAATTTTCATTTTGGAGCCAACGAATAATAGATTGAGAGAAGAATACAAAGGAAGAGAGAGGGGGTGGGGGGGAACTAGCCATAGATTCTCAGAAGACTGTTTTTTCAGTTTCAGCCTTTTAGGAATTTATTTTATGTAAATGCTTTCTAGCTCTTTGAGGTTTGTTTTGGTTGGAGGAAACCACATGGAGGGAGAATGTGAAGATAGCTGATTGTTGTGTTTTCTCTTATGAGGGCTTTTGAGACTTGAACTTGTACTCTGGCTTACCAGCTGAGACTTCTATCGTTACACCTGGAACCGCCTCTTAGAAAAAAAAAAGGAAAAAAAAAACATATTCCTCATTTTCAGTCATAAGTGAAGTACATGCCCATTCTAACAAATTGCCCCACTGTTTATGCTCAACTCTTAATTTGCTATATGCTTTGGCTTCTTGCCACTTTCTGACAACCTTTTCTGCAGATTGATTGGTGAAGGAAAACTTACGGATGCTCTTGCACTTTCGGATCGGTTTTTACGTGATGGAGCTTCAGACCAGTTACTCCAACTACTTATTGAAGGTAGAGAAGAAAACCATTCAGTGGCTGGACAGTCTCAAGTTTATGGAGGCCAAAGCATCTGGAGCAATAGCTGGCAATATTGTTTGCGTTTGAAGAATAAACAATTGGCTGCCAGACTTGCACTCAAGTATTTGAACTCTTATGATATCTTTCCCCTCATTATCATTTCAAATATTTTCCAAAACAGAAAATTTCAAGGACAATTGTTCCTAGTGCATTTTCAACAACGCTTTGAACTTTTTTTATCCATTAACTAATGTTTGCTATGTGTGTGTGTGTGTGTGTGTATTTGTAAATTTTGATTGGGAGGATGGGAAGATTTATTTAATTTTTATTGGCCTGAGTTGTGCTCTGAATGAAACAAATTACTGAGCAAGCTCTTATATGGGTTTATCAAAGAAAGTAAGTGTTATTTTTTTTTTTTTTGGAAGTTTCAGAGGCATTTTGTATTGCAAAAATATGAAAAACAAGAGTCTAATTTGGGTTTAAATCAGGCAAGAAAATGCTAAGTTTTTACTTTGTTAGGGTGAACCTCTGATGAAGTGACACTACATTATTGTGCTGAAATCATTGAAAAATAATTTCTCCTTCACATATACGGTGCCTTGGGAATCTGATTTAGGTTAGAACTCTTTGAAACAATCTTTCTACAGCTTATAAATTTGTTATAGCTGATATGGAATGAGCTGAAAGAGTCCATGGGAATCAACATGTACTCAAATGCTGACAGGGTTTTGTGTTCGGATTGATATGTTAAAGTTAATGTTTCTACCAGGCTGATGGAGGACAAATAATTTAACTTGCTTTGTTATTAAGAAACATACATCCTTCCTGCAGCCTTTTGTCTGGAAACCGTGAATTCCCTTTACTTTTAAAGATCTGAGGTCTCAGAATCAAAAAGGAAGAGGTAAAGTAAAATTCTGTTGTGTGATAATGTAGAAAATCTGTACCAGTTATATTGGATCCTTTGTGAGGCTCACATGGAAATCATCTCCAGAGTAACATGACTGAATTATGCTGTCTTGAATTTATTTTTATAGTGAAATATAACTGGAGCTTTATGGGTAGTTTCTTTCGGTGAGTTCCAACTTGATTGGAGAGTATACTTCCTTAGCTACTTTTTGTGCTTTTATCTGTTGTTTATTGATCTGTAGTCCTCCACTGTGTACCTTCTTTTGCTCTTTCTCGATAAATTTTTTTATTAAAAAAAAAAACTATATATTTTCACCTAAAGTATGTTCTTACATAGTCCAAGTTTTTTGCTAGATATATGCATAGTTGGGAACTTGATGCTGCTCTAGATGTACTCACCATGTGCAGCTGCCACCTTTCAGAAAGTGATCCAGTTAGGAATGAGGTACACTATTTGTTTTTGTTTAACCTTTAATATGCTAGGATTTGTCTTTCTTCTACTGGAAGTATAGAGCTTGTTTGTTTTTGTCACAAATATCACTTGGTTTGATGGTTATATTTATCATGAAATAACACTGTTCTTTGGGTGATTAGGTTTTACAAATGAGACAAGCTTTGCAGCGGTACAGCCATATATTGAGTGCAGATGATCATTATAGCAGCTGGCAAGAGGTCATAACTCTCTCTCTTTCTATTTTTCTATGTTCTTTTTTATTAGAAGTACAAAATATTAAGAAGGCAACTCGTAACTTTTATCTTTTCGTTTAGTAACCTGATTTCTATAGTTGTGTTATAATTTGTCCTGCATTGGAAATGTCAGGTTGAAGCAGAGTGTAATGTAGATCCTGAAGGATTAGCACTTAGATTAGCTGGGAAAGGAGCTGTTTCTGCTGCTCTAGAAGTGGCTGAGAGTGCAAGATTGTCAATAGATTTGCGGCGAGAACTGCAGGGTCGGCAACTGGTGAAGCTTCTCACTGCAGACCCTCTCAATGGTGGTGGTCCTGCAGAAGCTTCACGCTTT